>JBAMNC010001870.1:0-171720 GCA_037902135.1 Cetoscarus ocellatus
GCTCGTGGGCTGCTCACCTGTACCTTCCTCCAGGTAGTCCTTCACTGCAAACTTAACCGTTTCAAACATTCATTTTTTCCAACCTCCATCAGACTCCTACACGATGCTACTTATGGCTGAAGATAGTGCTATATATGTGGTGTTTTTATTGTGGTGGTCTTTAAGAATGTTATGTCTGTGCACTATTGTTGTGTGATTGCTGGTGTTGGTGTGCCTGGTGGTGTGATGTTGTGTTGTGGTGCAGCTCCTGAGTCCAGGACAAATGTCCCTGAGTGGGACAATAAAGTAGATTTGATCTGATGTGCCATGTGCACTTCTGCTGGCTGCATATTGATGTTTTTATCTGTGTGTTTGCAGAAGAGACAGTGAGCCGTGAATAATTAACAACAAAAAGTCTGTGAAGATGAAAACAAGGCAGCAAAGTGTGAAAGCATGAGGCACAGAAACTTGATGGAGCGCTTGTCCCTTCTTCTCTTGGAGCTTGACTTGGCTTCATTCACAGAAGCTCCTCTGACATCTGATTGTAATGTGCACCTATTTGATTCCCACCCCGAGGGGAGAAGGGCGCTGGGTCGGGTAACGTCGACACTTTAGGTCTAAACATAGCTTTCAGCGCTGCTGGGATCATCCGAGGCAGGGTCTCAATGTGGGCTTTCTGGTTAATCAGAGATGGAGGTGTGGTGAGTTGTGAGCTTTCCCAGGAGAAAGGAGGGGCTGGGGTGTGGGGGGATGCCCTGAGCACTGGAGGCAGAGGGATCGCGGGGGCCTTTGGTTTCCAAACGGGCTGATTTCAGCAGTGTGATCATCTGCACCACACCACACTCACATCTCAGCAGCCCCGTGTCTGATGTAGATCCAGTGGCTAACAGACCCTCTTTATCTCCACGCTGGGCTCCCACAGGAGATAATTCACTGTGCTGGAAAAACCTTTTTGACGTGGTTTGTGTGACCTGCAGCTCCATGTCCCAGGCTGGAGTGATTCAGTCCAGTTTAATCACACCAGGATCCAGGCTTTATTAATCTTTAGACTGAAAACAGGCTCTGCAGTGATGGGATGTAACTGCACTGAGACAGCTGATTTAATGTGGGGCGGTGGTAATGGAAACAGTTATGCTGACAGAACAGTGTAACAGGGCAATGGCTTTTATCTGGAAGTATTGTGCAGTAGTAGATCAGGATAAGAGATACTGTTGATAAAAGTGCAATATATTTAATAACATATGAACAATAGGAGTGGAAGATAAATAAATAAAGAAAAATATTAAAGTGCAAGATATGCAGATTTCCTCTCTTGCTCTGTATGCACATCTGCTCTTTACATGGTAGAGTTTGACCTTGACCTTGTAGATGTAGAGATGACCTGTGTTAACTGACAATGGTTTTCTGAAGTGTTCCTGAGCCCACGTGCTGATATCCTTTACAGAATGATGCTTTATAATGCAGTGCTGCCTGAGGGATTACTGTTGGATTATTTGCTCGCACAGTTTTTCACTAAGTGCTGAATCTCGCCTCATCCTTGCCTGACACTCACCCTGTTCACCTGTGAATGTTCCAAACAGGTGTTTTTTTTTCAGCATTCTCAGCTTTCCCAGTCTTTTGTTGCCCCTGTCCCAGCTTCTTTGGAAGATGTTACAGACATTGAATTCAACTGTGTGAATTTGCACTAAACAATAAAGTTTATCAGTTTAGGTACTAAATACATCGTCTTTTTGGTGTATTCAGTTGAATGTAGGTCAAAACGTATTTTGCAGATTTCTGTATTTATTTATGTTTCACACAATGTCCCAACTCCATTGGAACTGGGGTTCGTCTTTTTTTCTGTAAGGTCTGCTGCTGGTTGTCTCCAGCTCTCATGCACCCCTGAGATCAATCTCCTGTCTGATGTTCTGTTGGTTTAGGCTGTATGTGTGAGCTGAGTAAGAGTTTGATGATGACGTTCAGGAGCTCCTCCCTGACCTGTGATTTCTGTCGTCTATAGGGCTGTAATCACATGGACAACAGTCCTCCTATCATGTTTTCAACCTTCCCTTTAATCATTCTTCATGGCTGTCCCTCTTCATCTCTCTGAGATCAGCATGTTGCCCACCGTACCTGTCTCTGTCCCATCTGGATGTCGTCCTCTCGTGGTCTCTGTCCTCTCCACAGATGTCTATTAATGTCAAAAACCTCGGCCCGTCACTCCTGCTGCTCCCCTCCTCCTCCTCCTTGTTACTCTCTCTCTTCTTCACTAAAGAAAATTGACCGGCTTCTTCAAGATCTGTTTCAAATATAGATCTGCAGGGCTCAGCCCTCGACCACAGACCCCTCATCTCTTTTCTTCTTTGCCGTCTCCAATCATCGGACTGAGTGGAGCGAACATGCCTCAGACTCCAGAAGTGGTTTTACAGTCAGACCTCCGCCTCCCCCCCCGTCTCGTGGATCTTCTGTATGAGTCCTGTTCTCCTCTCAAATCAGACAGCTTCATATAAATACCAGGGATCTTCCACTGAGCTTCCTCATTGCCCTGTAAAAACAGAAAAACAAAATACGAACCTGAATTCCAATGAAGCTGGGACAGCATGTAAAACACAAATCAAATCATAAGCCAATGATTTTAATTCTTTTGACCCTATATTCAGTTTACTACACTACAAGACAAAGACAAAGACAGCATAGTTAATAGTTAAGTTAACTGGACTGACTTTATATTTCTAGCTCTTCAGTCTAAACTGAAGAAGCCTTGTGGAGAAGGGCAGAAAACCTCTTTACTGATCTGAACCAGTCCAGTTTCCACTTGGATCAGTGTTGATAGTCTGTTGCATGAGAAAAGGACAGCAACAAAATTATACATTTTTTTAAATTTGTTTCTTTTGTCTATCCTGTCATGTTCATGCTTTTTTTGTATATAAAAAGATTATTTTCAAAAGCTAGTAAAACCATTTATGCAAAGCACAATTCGAACAGACCTAGAGTATTGGATATTTTACCACAATTTCATTATCATTCATTAAAAGATATTTCACAAAACTAAACTAAACTAAAATATATTTCTAGGTAAAGGAAAATGATATCAGCACTATGTTTGTTACAAATGCCGAACTTTTTTTTTTTTAACCCTTTGACTGGCATTGTAACCGTGCAGTTGACTTGTTTTCACTGAGTTATTGCTGTATTTAGGACCTTAAAAACCTATCTTCAGCTGTTTATCCTTTTTTGCCTCATTGAACTGTGTTTGTAACACACCTATTAATGGGCCTGCTGTACATAAAAATAAAATAAAACAGAAGAGACTTGGTGCTGCCACAGGTTCTCAGAAATCTCACAGAGTGAAAGCAAATGTCCAAGTAAGGAATAAGTCTTCAACATATAACCCCTAGATCCTCGAACAATCAGAACATAGTTGAAGGAAACACATTTGACAAGTAAGATATATCTATGATTCCTCAGACAAATGGGTCAACCCACCGGTGGAGTTGCCAGTCCGTATCAACAGATTTCTCACGTTTATATGGAGGTGGTACTCATGTTATACTTGTTTCTTACCATTGCCACCAATTCAATTTGTAGGCTGCAGACATAAATATCCATTGCAATGTTCAGGGACTTGTCAGGATTTTATAAATGTATAAACATTTAAGCCACCCACAGACTTGAATAGCAGATTAGCGCCATTTTTGAAAGGTGAGCTCAGTTTTTGAACCAGTGGTCACAGTTAGAAAAATATACAGTATACCATACAGCTTTGATATCTACCTTGTATGATTTATTACAATTCTACAATTTTTACGCACACAGACCTACTCTTCCCCTCTTTATCACTCACACACACACAAACACACACATGCAACTACTCAAAGCTAGCTAGATGGATAAGTATTAAGAAATGTATTTATAAAAAAAAATGAAAGATCATTTAACAATTTTACTCTCTGTGCATTTTTTTAATTAAAAAAATGGTTGCAGAAATTAAAGAAATCCCATCCACACCCAACATAATCCTAAACAGGCAAGTCAACAGGCTGGTTGACCTGCATATCTACTTCCTGGGTAATCTGACACATAAAACCTGAAATGTTGCTGAATGAAGAGGCAGGAACACACATTTACCAACAAATATTTAGTGTGAAGTCAAAGGGTTAAAGCTTTTTCTGTTGTTTCATTCTCATGACTGCAGGCTTTTATTTTTCCACCACTGTGATGGTTCATATTGATTTTCAGCCCATCCCTACTTATGAGGACTGAACCGAAGGTTCTTGAACCACGCAGCCGTCCCACTGAGACCACAGTGATTACAATTCAGTGCTTAGAAGTCAGTGAATGTCATTGGTGCAGAGCAGCATTTCTGCCTTTTGCCACGTGGGCTGCTGTGAGTCGAGGCCTCAAAGAAAGACCCCCCCCCCCACATCTGCAGCACAGTGGCAAAGGAAAGGTCACAGTGACGATCAATACGCCGCTCTGTTCTGCCTGGTTCTGCTTCAGTGCGTCACACTAATCAGGCAGCTGGATGAGCCGTCAGGAGCTGATAATCACAGAGGAATGGGAGGAGAATCGGCTCGACTAACGAGGATAAACGGCCACACTCGACTTACCAGCACAGTCACTGTCTCATCATCCGTGTCACGACTTTCTTTCAAAATCAATCTCTCAATTTGTCATCTGTTTGCTCCAGTCTCAATCAAGCATGTGAACTTTTATTGTCTCTTCGGGCCGTCCCCGTGTGTCTTAAGTGGGCTCACACTAATCGTATTTGGACGTGGCGTCTGCTGAACACACGGAGCACTGAGGTATCTCAGGTCACATCAGAAGCTCTCCGGCTTCACTCCAACATCACACGAACCACAGGAGCAGTAAACCCTCTGCAGACTGCGGAGTGATGTGTGAGCACATCTGTATTTATCAGGTTTCTCTCCGACCTCTCTGCTGCTTCACATGAGCTCATTTCTTTACAGCCTGCAGTCGACTGCCTCCTGCTTCACCGGGTTATTAATAGGCATTTTCATTTCAGTTAGCATTAGCCCTGTTTCAGCCGTGCTTATGGGCTCAAGTTTGCTGATTATTGCCTGCCAGTGGAATTTCCCACAAGAAAGTTCAAAATAAGCAGCACAGGGTCTATCAGGGTATTTCCTTACAGTTAACAGCCTGGGACGTCCAGTTTAAGAACATGATGGACGAATCAAAGATGGCTCCATATCATATTAAAGGATCACTGCGGATATTTCTCTGTTTTTGTTATTTTTCCGCAAATCCATGAAAACACTGAAGCCAACATTATGCCACAGTTTATTAGGCTTTTTGAATTCTCTGCTCTGTTTGTGGCTCCTAGAGGAACATTTCAGTTTTGTCAACTGTGTTTCCCCTTGTCAACAGGACAGAATGATTTATGTCCTTACTGATCTTATCCTTGACATTCATAGGCTGGAGATATATTCACCCACGCAATAGCACGATGGCTGCCATGTTTCCATGTTTCGGTTCATCACATTGGACAAGCACGTTCAGAATTAATGTGACACAGACATCAGCACTTATTTTTGTTAAAAACACTGCACATACTTAACCCTTAGACTGGCAACGCAACCATACAGTTGACTTTTTGCCAACATACTGCAGTATTGAAAACTCTTAAAACCTGTCTTTGGCTGTTGCCCTCATTCACCTCATTGAGTAGTGTTTGTAACACTGATAATATCCACTTAGTGGTGCTGCTGTGCATAATATCATCGAGAAATGAGAAGAATGAGAAATACATCTTTTGCATATCATTTCTGGACCCTCTGACAATCACAATTCAGTTAAAGGAAAAAAGTTTGACAACAGAAATATATATATATGTTACCCCAGAAAATGGGTCAACCCCTTTGGTTGAGTTGCCAGTCCATGTAAACAGATTTCTTACGTGCTTATATGTGTTCTAACCAGTGCTACCCATCCAATTTGTAAGCTACACAGACATAATATACATCACAATATTTGTCTACTTGTCAGTTTCAATGTGGATGTTTCTATTGTTTAATTAAAGTGACACAGATGTGAGATTCAGTATTTATTACTATATATTTATTATTTATTATTGTATATATAGTAGTTGAGATGGATGATTATGAATACTGTAGTGGACATTTGATTAGTATGTTTATGTATATACTGTTTATGTAATATGTAGATATATATGGATATTTATAATATATACATTTCTATTTTCTGAAGTGCTCACTTATCATTAGGATGTTTTGTTTGTTCTCTTGGAGGTTTATGAAGGATGGGGTTGTGCTTGCAGAGATTTATTTTTCTATGAAGATTGTAGTTTGTAAAATGGAGCTATTACCAGTGTATTTATATTGTTTCTATGAATACTGACAGCTAATAATGAATTATGATGTTAATTCAGTATTGGATCTGATTTATAAGGAGGAGGCAGGACTAGATAAGCTCTTTGCGTCTTTCTTCTTCTCAAACTGGTTGTTGTGTTGACATACTTGTGTATGTACTCACATGTGTAAATTCTGTTTGATGGACATGTGCAGTTGTTTGGTGTACATATGTATCATTTTGCATTGACTTGATTGTTTTTGTTGGTTTTTCAAAGTTTGTGCTAAATAAAAAGAAAAAAGGATACACACATGACTTGTAGGATCAGTGTAGCACAAATTTAAAGCAGAGGTCAGATTACATGATTTTTTGAATGGCTGTGACGGTCACTATATCAGACTAGGCAACCACAGAGCTATAAAGTCATGCTGCGACTTTGGACAACATGACAAATCAAGTTTAGGAGCACATGCTGGGTCAACCCTTCGCCGTTTATCATGCCTGACAACTCATCTGCACCACCAGCAACCTGAACCATACAACATTTGTAACATACAAGGCTCTGGAGGCAAGGGACACAACCCCTTAGGCCGTGTTACCCTTTACCCATAACCAGTGCCCCAGGAAGTCGGCTTGGGACTTCCCAGCTACCAAACAAAGTTCCAAGCATGGTCCATTGGGACTTAATCGGCTGCCTTCTGGTCCCCAGCTCAAGTCCTTATGGACTGAGCGACACTACCAGCAGCATGACAGGGCTGATACTGTGTTTAGAGGACTTTACTTTGAGGCTCCTCTGCTTTCCTGCCCAGCTTTTCCCCTTTAACAGTCTGGTGGTAGATCCTCGCCAACAAGTTATCTGGTGGTGGAGATTAATTTTGAGCCGATGTCCATGAACCAGGAGGCCTGTTGCTGTCACAGCTTCTCCTGGACCTTCACCAGGGCTCTTTAACTTCCTTCAAACTGCTGTTGTGTGTCGTAGTTCTGCAAAGTCGTGAGTCTGGATAACCGTATTTTAAACGACATCACACCTCTTAAAATGAGACTAGTTTTTTAAAATTGCAAACCTGAGTTTGTCTGGTAAGGACCGAACATGTTAGGGGGAAAGTGAAGTAAGAAAGACAAACAGCTGACCCAGATCTTGTCATGTTTTTGCCCGGGTCAGCTGCTTCAGAGCTCTCTTTATCAAACAACCAGAAGAATGTGATATGCTGTGACGCTGTTGGCAAGAAGAATGATTCTGCTTAAGGGGAAACAAAAAACCCTGAAGTTTATCAAGCTGTAATGAATGATAGAATGATACAACAGTTAATAAAAATAAAAACTTTACCCTGAGAGGAAAGATAAATATGTTTAACTCAATATGGTAGCCATTTATCGACTACTACTGTCATGATCCTGTTTTCTGTGTTTAGTTAAGTTACCCATATTGTGTTCGTGTTTTGTGTCTTGTCTTGTGCTTTCTGTTTTACTTTGAAAATTCACCTGTCTTTCCTTGTCTCCGTAGGTTTTGCTTCCTGTCTGGCATTGTCACACCTGATCCCTGATGGTGCTTCCCCGGCTGTTTCCCATCTACCCTCATCACCTCATGTATTTAAACCCCGTGTCTTCCCCTGTCTTGTTGCCTGTTCGTTAGTACCTCTGTGTCACGTTCCAGCATTCTTCATAGTCTAGTCCTCATCTGTTTCTGATCCTGTTTGGTCCTTCTGACCGTGCCTTAGCCTCAGCGATTTTTGATACCTTTGCTTGATTGACTGCCTTGCTGTGTACCGACTTTTGGAACTGCCATTAAACCAAGATTTTGGAAACTTGTTTACGCCTTGTGTCCTGCATTTGGGTCCTTTTCCTGGTTAAGTTCATGATAACTATGACCAAAAACAACCCCATGAGAAGATGGCAATTTAGAGCACCTGACATCCTCCAAGTTTTATTATTACTACAGAAATCTCATTTTTTTTTCTCATATGTTATTTTTGTATTTTATTTGGTTTACTTATGTTTTTATCTCTTTACTTATTTATTATCATTTTGCTTTTCGTGTTGGTTTGAGGTATGGATAAACATGTCTCAGCTTTTATTTTTATCCGTATTTGAAAAAGAAAAAAAAACAAAGACAAGTTTCAGGAAAAAGAAAGACAAACAAGTGAAGCTCCTGTAAGTAGCACGGCTGCTTTATTCACATATGAAGCTCAGTTTCATGTCAGAAGTTTAACAGATAACCCCCCCGGTTCAGCATCAGTGTTTAGCTTTCATTTGTCTACATTAGCAAATCCCTGGATGTTAAACACTGGAGTCAAACGATACATCTGAACAAAGTTTTAATAAAGACAGATATTTGATATAGGATAGTTTTTTTGTCTATCAAGCCAACATCCTGACCCCAAACATGAGGGAGGAAGTCTCCATCACATTTATAGAAGATAACAGAAGATACTGGAGCTCAGGATAATATGGTGGATTTATAGTTCACAGTCCCAGGGGCCTCATCCCCCTCTTCTCTCTTCCTCTCCAACCAAAACTAAAACCCTGCAGCCAGAGCGGCCACTGCGTCGTCCTTGAGCCCTCCTTTGTTCTGACTGTCGTCTGCAGTGGTGAAGCGCTGAGACAGGAGCCTCCTGCTGTGAGCGGAGCCTTGAAGCAGAGGCGTTTTGCTTCTGTGAGGCTCAGGACGCAGATCGTATCCCCGCGGGTTTCTGTCCTTATCTTCCTCTCAGAAGTCTCTCGTTCCTCCAGCTGCTCGGACTTATTGGTGTCTGCTGCAGCGATGCAAACATCTGTCCCTTGTCTGCGTGAGATTGATGTCAGCCCTGTGAGATATCAGCAGCATTGCTAACACATGCAGACTCCAACATGTGCATTTCCAGAACAGGGAACACGCGTGTCCGTGCACATGGCTGCACATGGAAACAGGCAGACGTGCACATGATGGCTTCATCGTCTGTCAGCTCCAGATCAAACTCTTCTGTTATTTTACTTAATTGCTCTTTTCGTATCTGGCAGTAGATTATTTCTGAGCAGGATGAAGAGAAGAAGAGCCGTGAGACATCTTTTGGCTTTGATTTAAACCATGTTTTAGATTTTTACCTCACAAACTCTCAAATAAAAGTTTCCCACAGACAAACCATCCTCACGCCAAGATGCTCAAATTTCCAATTATGTCAAATTATTTTCACTGTTTCACTTCCCAAGCAAAGCTGTAACCTCAACCCTAACCTTCAATAAAGCTGCTCGAGGCGCTTCATCAAACTCTCACGGAGAATTGTTTTACCTCCTGGAAGAGAGATCATAACTTTTTGATTGAGCTATTTTTAGTCTCTATTCCATATGAGGAAAAAGGTTTGGCCTTGAATAATAAGCACACAGTTTAATACGAGGCATGCGTCCAAATGCAGGAGGACTTCCAAGTGAATATCATGTGATGAATGGATCTGTTAAACTGCTGATCTTGTTTTTAGAAGACGACATACAAGCAAACTTATCAAAAAGGAAACAAAGAAAAAGTCTGCCAAGGTGTAAAAGTCTCAACTGAAATGCTCACAAAACGTTCAGTAAATCAGGAGTTTAAGTCAGAAATGAAACAAACAGGGCAGTCACTCACAAGAATATTTATTTAATATGGATGTCCACAACCAGAGCAAGGGAGGAGGTGTCGGACAAGGTGATTAGCTGTGAACTAAAAACACAAACGATTCAGACGACAGCTTGTAGGATTCTTCATGCATATTTCACACTGTTAAGGGTTTTGAGTTGAACCTGGGGCATCTGCTTCATGGATTATAAGCACTCTTCACCAGTGGTCACCAACCTTTTTCAACTGAAGATCTTCTAAAGCTGGAGATGTACTTTCAGTTTGTCCCTACGCTTGTGTCCATTGGGGTCATAAATGTTTTTGTTTGTATACTTGCCTGTATGTGACCAGTGTTACTGGAGTACATCAATAGATGGTGAAAAAAATCTCAAAATCATCTACAAAATGGTTTGCTAGTCTGTATAAACACATGAGAAATCTGTTTACATGGACTGGCAACTCAACCAAATGGTTGACCCAGTTTCTGAGGAATCATAAATATGTATTCTATTGTCAAATTTATTTCCTTTGACTAAATAATGATTGTTAGAGGGTCTAAAAATGATATGTGAAAAGATTTATTTTCTTGCTTGGACGTTTGCTCTTATTCTGTGAGATTTCTGCGGAGATGTGCAGCATCAAGTCACTTCCATTTTATTCACAGTTTTGGGTAATTAAACATTAATAATCAACATCATCATTAAATATTTGTTGATAACTGGTGATCAGTGGTCAGACCTCACCATCAGCATTGTCTGAACTCTGCATGAACTAAAGCATGGGACACGTTTCCTATAAATTAAAGACGATGGTAAAAGTGATGCTATTCGAGTTATTTTGCAAGTAAATCACGCCATATAAAATCTCGCCTAGGGCATCACATTGGGAAGGGTGCGGCTGTGTGCTGGTGTCTTCACCCACAGAAGAGGGAAGAGAAATGAGCCCCCCAACCAGCTTCAGCTCTCCGTCTTACCCCTTATCTTTGTTTCAGCCATCACACTCCTCCATTTGCCTGCTCTGGATGGTCCAGTTTCTTCAGGCTGTTGTGCAGCTCCGACTCGCCGTACTGTATATAAAGCTTGTGGTCATTTTTCTCCGGATGATGCCAGGCTAAATAGATGTCAGCTGGTGTTTTGCTGAGAGGAAAACCGCTGCTCAAATCCCAATTTATGTCAGTCTTCCAGCTCTAAGTATGGTCGCAGTTCAGTTTATAGTTTACGGTCGGACCACAGGCGGACTGAAAAACACACCAAAACAAGTGCAGCCTGACATGGACGACAAAAACATCCAAACATGCACCTTAATGTAGCCTCTAGTGCTTTATTTAAAGACAATATGAATGTTTTCTCTTCCTTTAAGGGAACAAAATGAAAGTATACACTTACTGCCACACAGATGCTGAAGGCAGGACTCCTCTGTCCATGTCTCCCACAGCATTCACCAATAAAACAGAAGAGAGAGCTGTTATCAGAAACACAGCTGAAAAATGTCCAATAAATGCCTGTCCTGCTTTGAAGTCATCTTTGGTGTTTCCTCCAGTTATAGTGAAATATTTAGCTTCAGAAGAAGACAGCCTTTTGTAAGTTTGAGACTCAAGTGCTGCCATTTAGAAAATGCAAACGTATAAGACCCAAATGACCTGGCAGAGGAAGGTCCCTCTGTCTGAAAATTTAGAGACATGAACATGATCAGGGATGTTTAAACTCAAGGTCTGGAGAGATATTTGAAGAATAACAGCACAGTGGTTTGTGATTATCTCAGATCACGCAGGCCGACTCACAGCTCTTATTTACTATGACATTGGTGTTGAACTGTAAACAGAGGAATGGCTGCACTTTCATATTTAAGCTGAAAGAACAAAACGCATAAAGAACATAAAATTACAATGAAGTTGGGACGCCGTGTAAAACACAAACAAGAACCGATACAATGATTTGAAGTCTTTTTGACTTATATTCAGTTGAATACTCTGCAAAGAGTACTTACTTACTTAATGTTCAAACTGAGAAAGTTTATAATTTGTTTTTGCAAATATTCAATTGTTTTATTTCAATGCCTGCAACATGTTCAGTAAAAGCTGACAAGGGCATCAAAAGTCCTACACAGTGTTCATTTTGACGGCACATTTTAATTTAGTTTAGGTTATAGTATTCTGCCTAAAATATATTTTAGTTTTAGTCTTAATTTAGTCAGCTACATTGTTTTAATTTAAGTCTAGTTTTAGTTGATGAAGTTTCACAACATTTTAGTCGATTAAATCTGCTGTAAATTCACTCTACTAAAATATGAAGTGTAAAGGGTAAGGCATTTTTGATGTTTCCTTGAATTTCTGAAGTCATGTTTTACACTTGGATAAATCAAACATCTAATAACCCTTTATTGAATGCTAGTAAAGTTTGAATGTATAAATGAACAGAAACAAATTGAACTTTTGTGTGAAATGCAGTCACCTTTATTTAGGCTACCTGGCAGAGCATCTCAGTTACAATACCAGAACTGACAACAAACAGTGAACCTGCTCTACATGAATATATCAATTCATAAAGAGAGGAGCTCTGATTGGATCGCTCCACAACTTATCCCACCACCACCAAGCTAAGGCAGCTGTGATTGGATATATTCCTAACTTGTCTCTACTTTCTACATGACCAAATTAGGTCTGATTGGATTAAGTCTTTAGTTTTTGTCCATGTGCACTTGTTTTTTATGAGTTACTGTCTAGTTTTCGTCAGGGGACACTATGACGAAAATTATTCATCAACAAAGTTAACTCTGGTCGTACATCAAGCAAGAATGTGAAAGAATTCCACCAACAAAGCTTCAACAGTTATGGTCCTCAGTTTGTGTTTTTTGTTAAATTTATGTCTTATGCAGCTTCACTGGATTTCAGGTTTGAAAGAGTATGTTTTTTAATTTTGTTTTCATTTTAGTTTCCCTCAATCTGTCCTGTGTGTATTTGTGTGTTTGCACAGAGAGAGGACTCAACCTTCAATCCTCCTTGAAGTAAGTTTAGCAGCAGTCTCAAACAGCAGCAGAGCTTTGATGAGGTCTGCTCCTGCCCTCTGGTTTTTAGCTTAGATCAGCCTGTGCAGAGCTCCTGACCACCTCGCTCTGCTGCAGCATCCTAAACCCAGCTCCAGTAAATTACAACCTGCCTGAGAGCCCTTTAAAAGCTTACGCTTTCTTTGATGCACTTTAATGGAAAGCAGACTGCCTGCACGTTCGAGCAGAGGCCTGAGGTCTCTTGAGGTCTCCTGAGGTCAGAGAGAGGATGTCCTGTTGATGCCACTCTGAGGACGACGGTGTAGAAGGAGGGAAAACACAGCTGGAGCCACAGCGATGGACACTTTGATCCTGATATACCAGAGGGAAACAACTCCGCTCTGAGTGCTGCTCTCCCAGGCTGGCAGCTCGAAGGGAAAAATCAGACCCGAGGTTTAAAACCCTGTGAGAGCATGAGAGAGAAGGACCGAGTCAGGCTGTTTCAACATTTCAATCCTCTGACAGATGATTGGGCCGAGCCGTGAGACCACACACAAACTCCCATTATCACAAGAAAAACAAACATGGAGGACAGTCAACATACGTCTTATTTTAGGGGGTGAGGGAACGAGTGCATAAACAGGGAGGTGAGTTAGCACTAGCACGTCCTGGTTCCTACGGCTGAGAGTCTACAGGATTTATAACAGCGTTACAAATAAAGACCTGAAAAAGGATTTTAATCTAAATAATAATAAAATGCATCTGATATGGCTCACTTTTGAATTTCATAGTGTTTTTCTTACTTTAAAAGGACAGCTGGTTAAAAACAAAAACATTATCACACTAAAAACATTAAAAACACAAAATCTGAAACAGTAGGACAACATAATAAAAACCTAGAAAAGCACTCAGAGACCGCAGACCTCCACCAAGCAGAGCCAGGATCCAGACCAAAGCTCATACATGGAGGTTGTCGTCCTGTATCAACACAACAAGTTTTGGGAACATCACTTAATATTTAGATTTTATATGAATTATTGAATGTCATCAATGGGATTTCCCATTATAAAGTTCAATGTTTTTTTTAATGTCAATCTGAACCGGATCCAGATGAAATTTACCTTCTTGATGACAGAGACATGGACCCCATATTATCCTGTCAAACTGGAAGTAAATCCATTAAAAATGGCAGAGATATGATTTTTTAGAATTCCACCCAATGTTAACTTCTGGGATTTATTTTGAAAATCTGGGAACTTTTTGAATCCAGACAAATATATGAATCATCGCCAAAATCTAATCATTTCTAAATGTTGCCATTACCAACATCTCCTGAAAATTTCAGCAAATTCTGTCCAGGAGTTTTTTCATAAACTTGCAAACGAACAAACAAACAAACAAACAAACAAACAAACAAACATACGAAGGCAGAAACAACCTCCTTGGCAGAGGTAATAATGTTAAACACTAGAAGGCGACACGATGAAGTAACAGGTAGTTCATGTGTCTCACAGCAGGAACGTTCGGTCCCGTGTTGGTCAGGGCCTTTCTGTGTGGAGTTTGCATGTTCTCCTTGTGCATGAGTGAGTTCTTTCTGGGCACTCCAGCTTCCTCCCACAGACCCAAAACAAGCTCATTAGGTTGACTGATGTCTCTAAATTGCCCTTAGGTATGAGCTTGAGTGTGAATGGTTGTCTGTCTCTCGATGTGGCCCTGTGATTGGCTGGTGACAGGCTCAGATTGTTCCCCTCCTGGGATTGGCTGCACCCTCTCAAAGGAATTCTTGGTACAGAGGATGGATGGGTGGGTTTTCTCTCGATGTGTCTCTGTTGAAGTCTAATTCAGGCTCAAAGTGTTCGTGGTGAAGTCGACTGGTGTATTTAATATCTCAGATGTCCTCGAGGCTCTGTTTCTGTCTTAAACAGTCTCAGATGTGTCCCGAATCAGTTTGGACGCAGCGCTGAGGGTTCTTCTCTGAAGATAGGACGTCCTTGATCCACTTACAGAAACCATGACTGTCTGGCTCCACAGGCACCCTGCTTGCTCTAATAAATCTCATTCTCCTGCCAATACGCTGGAATCAAACAAAAGCGTGCGCTCTCTCCTGTCATATGCATTTGGTTTGTTACTTTATAGACGTGCGTTGGAATCGGTGATAATGGGAACAGCTCTGATGTCTGTGTTGTGACTGTACCTGGACCAAGAACTGAACACAAGCTCTTCCAGACTTCCCTTTTCCAGCTCACAGTCAGGGAGCAATAAAGTTTGTTGGAGAAGAAGATGGGCTTTGACTGTCAACATGCAAACTCTCAGAATGTTATAATCTCAGACAGGACGCACTCTGGATCAATATTTTGAGGCCCCTTGATTTATTTTGGGCATTGGTCTTAAACTCAACCATGTCCCAACAGTCCTGAGGCACTGGGGGTGCACTCAGACGAAACATCAGCTGATGATGATGAACGAGTCGAGTCTTTTGAGTGAACCATGATTACTGATTTGCAGTTGTGAGTGAGCCATTCTTAAATTTGCATTTAAGAGCAAATTAAAAGAGCCGTTCAAAAGATTCGACTCATTCACAAACCTCACATCGCTCTGTAATATTTGATGTTTCTTTCAATATGAACCAGTGATAGACTGCCAACAGAGAGGCTGTTGTTATTGTTTATATATATAAGATAGATATAAAGAAAAATATAAATGATTTAAAATAAATAAAAATAAAGATAATACAAATAAGAATAAAAAAAAATAAAATATAAGAATAAAAGAATGAAAATAAAAAATAGGAAATAAAATTATGGCTACTTCTACTTCCCATATTCTGGCTTTTTATATTATTTTTTATATTATTGTCTTTTTTCTGCATTATGAGTTGGTTTGTTAAAACAATAGAAATATCAGCAAGATTTTCTCCATAACTAGTAAATAACTAGAGGCTTGAATTCTGTGTTTAGCTCATAATCACTGGAAGTTTTTTTGTATTTGAGTTTAATGTATTGATATTGATCAAAAAACTTTCTAGGCTGTCAACTGTTTCCTGTAGCTGAAAGTAAATATTCATTATGAGAGTTTGGCCCTCTTGGCATAGACCTTGAAAGACCTTTAGCAGTTATGAAACTGTTGCTAAAGCTTATGATGCTAACAATGCTGGAAAATGCTGAAAGAAAGAACAAAAAGAGCCACATTTGAGGATCTCGTTAAAATCAAGACCCCCTGATGTTTTTACTGGGCTGCAATCATCACAGCTGCTGCGTAAAAACATGGCTGCTGGTGAATCTCAGTGAACGTGAGGCTTCATAGTGTTTCATATCATCAAGATCCTGGAATATAGTCTGCAGTGAAGTATTACAGCTTTTGAAAGAACAAGAACTCTAGTGTTCGGTGTGCAGGTTTTTATGGTCACGGTGAACACCTGGAAACTCTGCGAGGTGCCAGAAAAGTCATCAAAGAAGTTTATGTGTTCGTGTAGCCGTGGATCTGATGGCCAACAAACGAGGGGCCTGCTTGGCTTCCTCCAACACCTTCCACCCCACATGGCAGCCATATTTCATGTACGAGTAGACCAACTGCACAATAAGCTCATTACAATCAAAGCCGTTGGTTTTCTGAGTCCTTCCTGTCTTTGTTGTCCAAACCCCCCCCAGCTCCCTCTGATGTTCAGGAAATTAAGCAGTTGCAGCGCAGGTGAGCGAGTGCGCCGGCCTCAGAGGTGATTAGAGAGGCTGGGGTGGCTGTGATAAATCTGAAAGCAATACTCAGCACTCAGGAGCACGTGGTCGAGACCAGGAGCACTCTGAACGAGCAGGAGACATTTCAGGACAGGATTCTAGCCCTGACGTTTGTTGGAGACATGTTGAAGTCAGGTCCATGTCCTCACGTCAGTCATTGTTCAACCACAGCCTGGCTCTGTGTTTGAGGATAGAGTTACAGAGCAGCTGTTGCCGTGGGCACAAACAAACAAACATGAAGTAAACATGACTCAGTATGGTGCAGGAGCCAGGAGCTCCAGCTCTTCACAAACACGAAACAATCACTGCACTGATTCAGCTGGTTACTGTGTAATCTGGTGACTTTGAGATGAGTTTGTGGCTGTTCCTGCATTAGTTTGGAATCTCAGGAGAAGAAGATCTGACTTCACAGTGAAAAACTGACAGAGACATTCACAAGCTCTGTTTTTAGTAGCCTCGGTAACATTACTGAAGGACACAGCCAGCTGAAAGTCACCTTAAAGGTTAGTTCAGGTCTTTTTGAAGGAGTTGCTCCAGGTCTACGACACCAGTAACTGGAAAAACACTCAGAGAGCACAGACCTCTGATCACCAGATCCAGAATATATATATGAGTTATTGAATGTCATCAATGGGATTTTCCATTATAAAGTGTTTTTTGTGACATCAATCTAGATCAAATCCAGATGAAATTTACCTTGATGATAAAGAGATGGACCCCATATTATCATTTGAAATTGGAAGTGAATCCATCAATAAACGGCAGAGATATGATTTTTTTTTTATTCTGGCCAGTGTTAACTTATGGGATTTTTTAAATTTTGGGAATTTTTTGTATCCAGACAAATGTCTGTATCAACATCAAAATAAATGGAGTCTTCTTTGAACCAACCCACACCTTTTGCAAAGTTTTCATTTAAATCCATCCAGTACTTTTTCTGTAATCTTGCAAACAAACAAAGAAACAAACAAACAAACACGTAGGTAAATATGACACATCTGGGGGCGGGCACAAGGCGATACATAGCAGTCAATGCTGCCACTAATGACTAATGGCTACCCTAATTACCCCACTTTTAGGGCAAAATTACACAACGCTCGCCTACAGTAAGCTGCCCCAAGACATAGTGTTTTTGTTTGTTTGTTTTTTTGTTTGTTTGTTTGGATGGATTTTCCTGAAATTTTCAGGAGATGTTGGTAATGCCCCAACTGATCGTTTTTGCTTAGTAACTGTCAAACCAATAATGATATCAACATGATTCTGAGTGCTAGGTGTGTGTTTTCAGGGTCATGAATCATATTATGATGGTAACTTTATCATGAACTAATGCTTGTAGATGTAATGGTGATATGTGAGCTACCTTGGTGGAGGGTTGTGCTCTTTGAGTGTTTTCTTGTACATTTGTACCAATGACAGGAAGTTAAAGGACCAGCTGATGGTGGAGGGATATAAAGCCCCTATGTCCCAACAAACAGTAGTTCTAAACACAGGCTCTGTCCAAAAAGTAAAACACCATAAAGAATAAATAAAGAATCTTGCTATATGCTGGCTTGGCAATACACTATAGCAAGATTCTTTGGCCTGGGAGCTTGAGGGTCCTGCAGTATCTTAGCTGTTCCTAGGACTGCACTCTTCTGGAGTGAGATGTCTGATGTTTCTCCAGGGATCTGTTGGAGCCACTTCTCCAGTGTGGGGGTCACTGCCCCGAGTGCCCCGATGACCACAGGCACTACTGTTGCCTTCACCTTCCAGGCTTTCTCTAGCTCTTCTTTGAGCCCTTGGTATTTCTCTAGTTTCTCGTGTTCCTTTTTCCTGATGTTGCTATCACTTGGGATGGCTACATCAATCACAACGGCTTTCCTCTGCTGCTTATCCACGATTACAATGTCCGGTTGGTTGGCCATTACCATTTTGTTGGTCTGTATCTGGAAGTCCCACGGGATCTTTGCTCGGCCATTCTCAATCACCTTGGGAGGTGCTTCCCATTTTGAGGGGGCTCAAAATGGGAAGCCCCCTCAAATATATATATATATATATATATATATATATATATATATATTTTTTTTTTTTTTTTTTTTCAGATTTACTCCTGCTGTAGGCCTCAAGCAACCGTACTTCAAAAAAACATTTTAATACAGCGACCTATCAAATCCCAACACCAGAACGTGAAAGAGATATCATCTCTTTAAGTTTAACATGCCCTTTGCTGTGTCTTAATTCTCCTGAGCACTTCTGTGCACAAGACAAAAAGCTTCCAGCATCAGGACTTCTCAGGACCTCGGCCCCCCACTTGTCTAACCTAAAAACAGTTACTAAGGGGGGCGGGGCTTGATGATAGCTCACTTCCTGCAAAGGGCGGGGCTTGACTGGTCAACTAATCCATGTTTACTGGGCCCACATAGGGAAGGATTTTGTAATGTGGAGATAGCTCTAAGAGAGTGTCTCAGAGAGAGTGAGAATACAGCTGGATCAGGGCTCTCAGTTTATGAAAACTAGAGTTTTTTTAACATGAGTGATTCTGAAAATACTCTACACTGTTAAAATCAGCAGGTTCAACAGGACTGTGCAGTGCATTTACAACAGCAAGATATTATAAAGGGGCTTTGTAGTGATGACGAGTGGAAATGTGTAAAATCAGTTTTTTATTGAATTCTGTAAATTCACAGGAATTAACTGCCCACTGAGCTGCAGTGTTTATAAAGTAGTGACTCATGTGAACATGAGATAGCTTCATACTGTTATTTTCCATATGGGATTTACATGTGTGTTCAGATTACAGTAAAATCAGTAAATTGTTAAAATCCTCATACTCTGTAGTAATTTTACAGTAAAACACTGCTACTTTCAACACTTTGTTATAATTTTATAGAAATTTCATGTCCCTGTCACTGTAAAATTGCAGTTAAGTGTTGTAAAATAACAGTGTCGTACTTTGAAATGCTTTCTTACTGTAAATTCACAGCAATTTCCTGATTTTACACATAATTTAATTTTTAAAATTTTTGTGTCAGGGTTGCATTGAAAACACATCAACTGTTTTGATTAATCTATGTATATTATGGTATTTTTTTTTACAGAGTTCTAGTATCAAAATCCAACATGTGAACCTGAATTAAGACAGATTGTGGGCTCATATATGTGCAGAGCTTATCTCCATCACTGTGGCTAATGCTCAGGCAAATGCCCTTTGCCTCACACAACCACACCTCAAAAGTCCTGAAAAAGCCCTTTAATCAGAGTCTCCATGTTATGGTAACTACATTTTTTAAGCAAGATTTGATTCTTATTGTTGGTCACATGACATCTTTTCTCCTAAACAAAACTTTTCATTTTGGATTTTTCTAAAAGCTGCTTCCCTGTTTTCTGATGATGAGATGATTAATGCACAAAGATGATGTTCCTCTAGTATAAAATATAAATTGTGCCCTTTCATTAAGCAGATTCCCTCTGTGTGGCGTGATTTAAATGCCATTGGCACGCAGGATTCGGGCACTCTGGATGCCTTGTCTTCTACATGAGCGCTGATGTGCCTCAGAGTAAACTTGAGGGCAGAATACTCTTCCTAATAAATCCATCATGTGGCAGAATTTCATAAGACTTGAACTAGGAGAAGATGCAGCGGCTGCCTTTGTTTGTGTTGAAATGTTAGAAAAGAAAGAGAGCTTGTGCTGTTGCCGCTGTGTGGACTGATGCAAGATGAAGAATGAGGGTTCATCTCTGTTCTCTCGCCTTTTAAATAATGTTTTTTTAAGTTTATTGCTAAGATGATATAAAATCGTCCATGTGCGATCTATAAAAGCCCCTGTATGCACCCAAAGCTAAATCAAACTCTGTCAGAGTCTCTGCAGGCTGCCAGCTCTCAGGAATCAAACTGAGTGAATGCGTTATGATGCATTTAAGAGATTCTGACAGCATTTTCATATTTCAGGTCATTAAAAGAGTGAAGTGTTGGGCTGAGCTGACTTCCACCACAGGCCTAACCACACGCTCTGTCATAAATCCAGCTTTTGAGACGACTCTGGGACAAGTTAGTGGCCCTGCTGCACATATGTGAGCCTGACAGAGCATAAACATTTATGTGTATGAAAGCTGTCATTACCCCGCTGATTAATGCTGCACGAGGAAAAAGTCGTCACTCAGACATGCACTAATGTCAGTGATTAAGTGTGAGAATGGAATAATTGTCTTTGCTCAGCTTTTTAAGGCTCAGTACCAAATAAATCTGCCGTTTCCCTCCTCCAGCACTCACACTTCCACGCTCCTCCAGCGGCTGCCGCTCTCGTCTAATCTCAATCGAACTCTGTTTATTGTTTCTCAGGAGCGGCTTCCACCCTCTCCATGGAAACTCTCACTGTCCCGGCCTAATCCCAGTCACTTTGCACCAAAATAGTCCCGTGTTCGGTGATTACAGTGCGAGGGAACCGGTGGTCGCTGTGATGTGGGCAGCCGGTGGGTTTACTAAGCGCTGCAGCAGATTTTGGTTGTGGTCGAGCACACACCACCTGGCTTTTCTATCTGTGTGTGCCGAGGATGATGGGAAATACAGTGACCACTCTGCCACCGTGTTAGCCCTGTGCACAACCCAATCCAACCCCCAATATCCACTTTGCTCCCAGTCTCTCCAAACGCAGCCTGCACCTTGATTCATCGAGCTCTGCACTGGTCCGCTGGAAATACGTGTCAAATCTTTTTTGAGGGGGAGCTGCTTCAGTCTCCGCCCAAGCAGATCGACCGAACACAGAAAAACAAACACACACAGCAGAGTGGTAACAATATCAGTGCCCACGTCAGGCAGAAGTATAACCTGTTTGCATGTTTGTCTTCCTGTTATCTCGTAAAGTCGTGCTTCTCTTGTGGTCGTTACACTGTTAAAAAATTGGTGTAGATTTTACAGTAACTTGCAACAAAATGCCTGTAAGTTACTGTAAATATTTTTACAGGAGTTTTACTTTATTTTAATTTACAGCAGAGTTACTGTGATATCAAAAACAGTACAGTGTTTTATCCCTCAACTTTTTTTAAAAAATGTATTTAAATTACAGTAAGCTTTTAGTTACACGGTACGTGATTTTTGTAAATGTAGCAGTATTTTACTGTAATATCTACAGCTACCTAGTGTAACAAAGCTATACTGTCAGTTACTGTGAATGGCAGTGGATTGTGGGAAAGCGTACTGATTTCTGTAAATTTAATCATCGTATTCACAGTTACCTGCTGTAAAAAATCTATACAGTAAAAACTGAGAAGGACAATGGATCAACATAGATCCAACCTACTCCAATGTGAAGTGTCTTGAGATAACATTTGTTATGTCTTGACGCCGTACATATAAAGATTACTTGATTGATTGATTGATTAAGAGAAAAGCTTGAGAAAAGAATTTGATTCAATGAAAATGAATGTATGTGATTTTTTTCCTTTACAATACTTTGTATTGCTGTAAATAATCATTTAGATAGTTAAAGCATACTAAAATGAACTATAATACAGTAAGTTCACTTTAAGTTAAGATGTATTAAAGACGTTGTAGAATAATAAACCACAATTTCTGTAAATGAAACAAACAGAAAGGATGATTTTTTTGAAAATCCAGTAAGGATGCTGTTAACAAAAATAATGCAGCGCTGCAGTAAAGACATTTACAGTAATGTGTTGCCAGTAAGTTACTCTCTGTCTATGGTTGTTATTGATTATTCATCCATAATAACTATCTTTACGACCATACAGACATGAGGACCCTCTGAAAATAAGATGCCACATCTCAAGGGGCTAACCTTTAATACATTTATATTCAACAAAGACAAATATGGTGCTATACAGATAAAGATTAATTGATGGAGTCTATATTTAGCAGAGACAAATGTGATTTTAGTCCCTTTGTCTGGATGGATCCATCTCTGGATGTATATATGCATATATACAAATATACTTATTATATGTATTTGCATATGTGCATACACAGTATGTGTATCTATACATGAAGAGTTTGTCTTCAGCCTGCTGTAAAGTGTCTTGAGATAACACTTGTTATGAACTGAAGCTATTCAGATAAAGATTGATTGATATGTTTGTGTGCATGAGAGCTGCAGAAGTGAAATAATAGCGCCCTAATGTTTGGAAAATTTGGGAATGAAACAGAGGTCACCTGGTGAGGAGATAAGCAAGTCCCCTCCACCACAATCCAAACTCCCTGAAGTCGACACACTCAGCTCCTCACACACTTCACCGTCAGAGCGCCCGTGAGGGCACCATGGTGTTTCAGAGGAGAGCATGAAGCCTCAGAGGTGAATTCAGATGGAGAAATGAGACCATGACGGGGAAGAGGAACAAAGAGGGAACGATACCGTGAGAGAAACAGAATCTCAAAGAGTGAAACGGGGCTAAACGGGGCCACTTGGATTGTGTAACCAATATCATCAGGTTTACAGAGCCGTCTGAATCTGAACGATTCTGGACACCAGAGCGGTCCAGATGAAGTCATGATGATGTCAGCTGCTCTCTCTGAGGAAGCTGGCAGCTTCAAGTGCTGGGAAAGGGACTGAGGAGTAGGGATGTCTCCATCAGATGATTTTTACTGTGGATTTAATTCATACACTGCAAAATCTCAGATCTCTGCAAGTGTGTTTGTCTAATTTCAGGTCAAAAATATCTAAAGCTCTTATTTTAATTCATATTCACTTGACAAGTCCAGATAAATATCTCACTACAAGGAATAAAAGGCAAAAATAAAGAATTGAACTGCTTGCAATGATAAGAAAATATCTGCCAATGAAACAAGTAAAGTTTCACTGAGTGAAGATATTAAATTCAGCTTTAATAACTACTCTGGATAGAACATTTCATTTTAAAGCACTCTTTAAGGAAAATTTGGCTTGTCCCATTGGCAGATAATTTTATTTATTACCACAGCTCAAGTCTTATATTTAGCTCTGATATCTGCAAATAAGATGTCAATCCAGACGTGAGTGAATTGTGCCTTAGAATAAGTCTACTGAGATGTTTTGGACTAGAAATTGGACAAATACCTTCACTTAGACCTGAGTTTTTGCAGTGTAAGAGCTGATGAGTTCACTTCAAACACAAAAAACACAGAAAGCAATCAAAAAATGTTTAACACCATTTTAAAGTCACACATTTTACTCCTTTTTAACAAGTTGACTTCATTTCCAGATGTTCCCAGAACACAGTTTTGCAGTTTCTTGTCTACAAATCCACAGATATATGATTTTAATATGCCTATCAACCCCTGTGTTTCAGTCCTGCTCAGAACAGGCTGTTTTTTGTGTTTGCAGCTTTAAATGCTGATGAGCTGTACCTCACAGAAGGTGGAGACAGCTTTAGCTTTCCTGATTTGTGCTTTCACATATTGATGTGTCCTTGGGCACAGCACTTAACCTCGAGTTTCTTCCACTGCTGCGTCAGTGGCTTGTTCCTGGGTATGAAAGAGCGAGGATGTGTTCACTGATGGACAACAGACAGAGAAACTTAATCCATCAGTGGGTGAATGTGACAGTGAAGGGTAAATGTGTCGTGTTTACCTTCAAATAATTAGAAAAACAAGAAAACTTTTAGTCAAGCTCAAGTCCATTTACCACAAACCCCAGTTCCAATGAAGTTGGGACATTGTGTAAAATGTAAATAAAAACAGAATATAATGATTTGCACATCCTTTCGACCTTTATTCAATTGAATACACCTGAAAGACAATATATTTAATGTTCAAACAGATTTTTTTCTGAATATTCATTCATTTTGAATTTGATAATTGCATCATGTTCCAAAAAGCTGGGACAACAGCATGTTTACCACATCACCGTTTCTTTAACAACACTTTCCACTCGCACTTCTCTGTAGCCATGCTGTTGTAACATGAGCTGAATGGGTCTTGTGCTTCTAAACCTGTATGTACCTTCAGCATTAATGGAGCCTTCACAGATGTGCAGGTTACCCATGCCATGGGCACTAACACCCCCCCATACCATCACAGATGCTGTCTTTTGACCTTTGCTCTGATAACAGTCTGAATGGTCCTTTTCCTCTTTAGCCCGGAGGACACCACGTCCATGATGTCCAAAAACAGTCTGAAATGTGGACTCAGACCACAGCAGACTTTTCCACTTTGCCTCAGTCCATCTCAGATGAGCTCGGCCCAGAGAAGCCGGCGGTGTTTCTGGGTGTTGTTGATATTTGTCTTTGTCTTTGCATGGTAGAGTTTGACCTTGACCTTGTAGATGTAGAGATGAACTGTGTTAACTGACAATGGTTTTCTGAAGTGTTCCTGAGCCCACGTGCTGATATCCTTTACTGAATGATGCTGCTTTATAATGCAGTGCTGCCTGAGGGGTCAGAGGTCACAGGCATTCAGTGTTGGTTTTGGACTTCAGCTTACGTGTAGAGATTTTAGGGACTGTAGGTGATCATATCCATAAATTCTTTTCTCTTGTTTGTTGAGAAACGTCGTCCTTAAACTGCTGGACTGTTTGCTTTTGCAGTTGTTCCTTGATTGTGAATGACTGTCTTGTCAGAGCCCGATCTGTAACAATGACCCAAAATGTTATTAAAAAAACGTAATAAACCCAAAATGTAATAACTGGTCGATAATGTTACAAGATGCTGAGCCCAATACATAATACGTTTTTGCCCAAAATGTAACAACTTGTTACATTTTGGGTCAGTTATTACATTATGCCCCATCATGTAATAAAGTTATTATGTTTTGCGCTCAGCATCTTGTTACATTATCGACCAGTTATTACATTTTGGGTTTTATTACATTTTTTTAATAACATTTTGGGTCTTTGTTGCATATTGGGCTCTAACAAGCCTTTTATTCAACTGAGCACAGGTTGATTTGGGAGGATTTCCAAATCATTCTTTTGTTTAATTTACATTTTACACAACATCACAACTTTATTGGGTAAGAAGTCCCCACATCAGCATTAAAGACTCTTCTGTGTTTGTGCTCCAGCATGTAGACACTTTGTTGTCCAATCGTAGAGGGTGAAACTAACTATATGAATCTGCTGTTGTGCTACAAACATTTTCTGGACACTCGTTGGTGGAACTAAATCCACCCTCCTCGTCCTGCAGCCCAAACTCGATCAAAGAGCCTCCCTGCCAAGCTGTCAGCCTGATTTTTAAAAGCAGTTTTTCCACACTCGCCGAACCATGTAACCACACGTATTATATTCCACGCTCATGTGGAAGCAGGCATGCTGTGAGGAGATGAAAAATTAGCTGCCAGTGTTGGCTTCTTTGGACATTCATAGTCATCCTACTCAATCGCTATTATTCAAAAGAAGTAACGCAGGAATAATGGCGGCTGTAAAAATGTAATTTCCGAACACAATGCTTGTTTTATTTGAGTCTGTGGTGATAAAACATGAAGTTGGAACATTCGCTAACATCTATACAGTCATTCTTTGTGTTGGTATGCACAGTGAAAAAAGCAAACGTCTAATAAAAGAGGGATTAGGCTGTAAATGTGAAAACGCCCCTTTGTGGTGGGTAATCACAGGTAACTCTGAGAACCTGAGCCCTTGGTCCAGACACACCTCGCTCTGCTGTTTGGCTCCAGGCCGCCTACCTGGACCCCGAATCGTGCAGAACCAGTGTTTATGATTTCCTCACCGGTCAGAATGGTTTACAGTTAGCCTTTAACAAATGTCCCACATGAATCCAAAGTTTCTCTGCGTCTGTTTCGAGTCAAAGCCATGGAGGCCGTGCAGTTGTTGGTGGAAAATGCTCAGGACTTGGCCGGGGCCCGCAGTGCTCTTTTTGTCTTTGTGAAATGAAGCATAATTGAATAAATATGTCATGTAGAGAGGGGTGTTTAGATGGCGCTGTAAATATTTGGGTCTCGCTGACTGCCAAGCAGCCGGGGGAGGAGAGAGTTAAAGCCTCGGAGGAAGGACTCGCTGGTCAAAACATGACATGACATCACAGGTCGTATTTCTTACACTGTCGTATACGTAAGAGAATTCGTTTGAGTGTTCCCATGACAGCAGGAGGAACACCAGATGACTTTTCATTTATCAGAAACAGCAGGCTGGATGCTGATTGGCCTTTTACGGTGGCCAACAGAACTGAGAGTGAGACACAAGCTCAGGGACCAGGACAGTGTGGACCTGCAGGTCCTGAGCTCAGGGGGATGGGAGAACCTCTTAACAGACCCTACACACCACTGAGAGCCTTCAGCTTCTCCATCCAGGAGAGTCTTCACCTGTCTGAGTGTTATTCAGGCATTTCTGCCGTCATTTAAAGAGAGAGATTGGCAGGTATCACACTCAGCATGTCAAAGCGTACGTAGGACTTTTCTGGTTGCTTATCACTCCATTAAAACCAGCATCCCTGAAAGAATCTTAAACATGAATGACTCTGGAGCTTTTGGACAGGGAGACGGGACTTTCGTCAGAATTTAACCTGGGCAACTGCAGACGTCATCTTTCCCTTTTTTTGGCTGAACTTGTCAACCTCAAGGGAAGCAGACAATCATTTTACTATTTACCTTTCCTGAGGCCACACTGATGGGCTGCATGTCCTTCTGAGTCTTGCTATATTATTTGAGATGTCCTTTTTTCACGCCTCTGGTGAGGGGCCTAGAAGGGCGTGGTCACATGGAGCCAAACACTCGACAAGGCAAGACAAGGAGAATGCCTTGTAGCTCCTGTCAGATGCTCAGGTTCATAGTTCATGAAGACTTCACACAAAAAGGCTCTGTAAAAGTAGAAATGCAAACCAAAACATGATTTTTCACCTTACAGAGTTATAGTAACAGATTAAGCATCACTAAAAGTGTGATATTCTCTTCAAAAAAGCTGTGTTAAGTTCAATTATAAGCTGCGTCCATGGGTTTAAAATGAGCAAGAAGATTGTTAGCTTGATGCTAACACATAATGGAAAATCCCATATACATGCTTACAAAAATTAGCATTGCGATTGGAGGTATTTTGCCTAGAAAAATAGAATGATATGAGGGGCTGCTCGTGGCCAAGTTGTTTATATTTGTGCATCTCCTGTTTTGAGGCTCCTTAAATGTTGACCAAAACATGATTTGTCACCTTATAGAACTATAACATCAGATTCAGCATCATCACGTAATGATACGTGATGATGATATACTCTTCAGGAAAGCTCCATTAAGCCCACTTTCAACCTGCAACCATGGGTTCAAAATATGCGACAAGGTTGTTAGGTTGATGCTAACACATAATGGAAAATCCCATATACATGCTAACAAAATTTAGCATTTACATCTGAAGATATTTATCACCTAAATATGATTTATCATACCTTACCGGTTTTAACATCAGATTTTGCCTCACTAAACATTGTGATTACTCTTCACCAAAGCTTTATTAAGTCTGCTTAGAAGCTGCATCTATGGGTTTAAAATGAGCTGCAAGATTGTTAGCTGGATGCTAACACATAATTGAACATCCCATACACATGCTAGAAAAAATTAGCATTGCAAAGAAAGGTATTTCACCTTACCATACAGTATAAGTCTGTGTGTTTCTTTGGATGGATAAGGTCAGACGTCCGTCAAACTTTTGTCCTTTCTGACTTCAAGGTCAGAGCCCAAGGTCATTAGTCCTCATGTTCACCCCGTGACTATCAGACATTTACTCTACCACAGAAGTTCCCTAGTCCTTTACCCATCTGTCTGTGCAGAAGCACAACACGATTAAGCAGAAACAGTTTTTTCTTTTTCATTTGGTTTGTTACGGAGAAACGTTGCAGCACAGTAACAGCTGATGGTCCAGTGATGGGGACAGAGGTCTTACCTGTCGGGTTTAGAGGGTTTGTTTTCAGAGAAGCACGACTGTCGCATTAGAAACATAAAAACACTCAGAGCTGATCATCCGAGGCTCCTGTCCGTCTCCTGCTCTTATCAGTGGAGTCTAGACTTAACCTTGTTTACCGTGTTTACCTCCGACTGTCTAACTGTGTTCACGGTTCATCTCTGAGTGTTTGTCACTGACATTCAGAGGAGGGAGACCACACGGTCACATGGGGAGGCCACATCTCTACATCTGTGAAGATCCTTTCGACAGAGTGGAGATGAATGTCCCGCCTGTTTGACGGCTGACATCCTTTGAATGCTCAAACAGAGATAATACAGGACAAGAAATCAGAGATGAAGCAGCCAGGCTGTAGGTCTGACTGTGGGAATGAATGTTTTCTATGGCATTTCATTGGCATGCACTGCAAAATCTCAGAACAAGACAAGTGTGTTTGTCTGTTTTCAATTCAGAAATATCTAAAACACTTATTCTAACCCACAATCTCTTAACCAGTCCAAATAAATGTCTTACTTTAGGAATGAAAGACAAAAATAAGGCATTGAATTGCTTGTAATGATAAGAAACCATCTACCTGTGAAACAAAGAAAGTTTAACTCAGTGAAAGTCTTAAATTTAAGTTTAGTATCTGCTCTGGATCAAAAAAATTCAATTTAAGACAACCTTCAAGTTAAATTTGTTTTGTCTTATTGGCAGATTATTTCACTTATTACAAGAAACTCAGGTCTTATTTTTAGTTTTTATATCTTTAAGTAAGATCTAAATTGTGGCTTAGAATAAATCTGGTGAAATTTTCTTACTTGATATTAGACAAATACTCTCACCTCGATCTGAGTTTTATCAATGTAAGTCTAAGTATTAATGTACTTAGTCTAGGCTTTTCTTTATATTTTTCAGTATAAGACAAGTATACTTCCCTAAAGTATTCTTAAGTATATAAAATATAGTAAATTAAAAAGTAAACTTCTGCCTCAGTTTCAGTATAAAGTAAGTATACTCGTAGTACACTTGAATAAACTACTTGTTGCTATGGTCTAATACAGACATATCAGGAAATTGTAGCTTAGAATCAGTCCAGTGAGATTTTCTTGACTTGAAATTGGACAAATACTCTCATCTCGATCTGAGTTTTTCAGTGTATATTCAGGGGCAACAGTGGTAAAGTCTGACGCCACATCCTGCCAATCAGCGAGCTCTGCAAAGTCTGCAAATGGTCAAAATGGCCGCCTTGGTGGCTGCAGAGAAGTGAGACAGAGATCTGCCTCTGCTATCCTGCACCGTCTGTGGATGGCTCACCTGTGGCAGCCGTTCAGTGGTTTTGTCGTTCTGTTCTCATGCAGGCTTTACACAGCTGCAGCAGGGAGAGAGCAGGGAGTCCTCGTCCAAAACAGATAAAAAGTGCTTTTAAAGGCGTCCAGTCGTATCACATGACTCAACCTGAGCTGCCCTGTCCTCTTTTTCGATCGCTGTGGCCTCAGTTTAACTTCACTCCGTCTTCTCCAGGTCTCTGTATGCTTTGGTCACTCGGCCAAACTCCTCCAACATCCTTATGAACAAATATGAGCTTTGTTGGAGCCGCCCCCTCCTGGGGCCCTAATCCCCTCCAAAAGCCCCCGACCGCCGTCCTCAGTGTAAACACAGCGTGACCCCGGTGTGTGTGTGTGGGGGGGTGTATGTTTGGAAACCAGCGTCACCTTATCTTGATTATTATTCTTCTGTGATGAGTAATTTATTGGAGGAGGAATCCTAAACTCCTCCAAAGAAACAAACAATCACAGAGGGAGGAGGACGGGTGGACGCAGAGACACTCTCCAGCCTCAGACAGCTGTGAGACTTACCCAGCATGCTCTGGAGTTTTTCTTGACTGATGTCCAGGCTCAGAGTGGCCTTGAGGCCCCTTCCTCTAGTTCCATGAAGATAGGCCGAGCTGGAGAACACTGGACCAGAAACCCTGAGTATAATCTGTCGACGCCTGCGGGCTTAGTGTAAGCTACACCCTGACCTTTGGCGAAAATATGACAAACTGTTCAGGAATATTTGTGGGCTTTCTCTGAGCCAAATTCAGCTCAGTTTTTAACTGTGAGTGGCAGCTGAGGACACTGTTGAGCAGAACGGGGCCACGCCTGGTGTAGGGTCTTCAGCAGAATCAGTGAAAGGTTATATACTTACCTCAGCCAAGGAGGTTATGTTTTTGGCTCTGTTTGTTTATTTGTAGGCAAGATTACCCAAAAACTACAGGACAGATTTTGGAATTTTCAGGAGATGTTGGCAATGGCCCAACTTTGAAATGACTAGATTTTGGTGGTGATATATATATATATATATATATATATATATAAATATATTGATTACTGTAATCCTGTCCTCTTAATTTGATTTCTGCCTGAAAAGAAAAACACTAATAATGATATTTTAAATATTTGATCATAAATAGATTTAGGCGGTGAGGGGTTAACAAATCATTCACTCACTCTTGAATCATCGCCCTTGGTCCTTGGCCCTCTCCTGACATATCCTGGAAATTTTATATAATTCTGTTTTTACTTTTTTAATTATCTTGTTATCAAACCTGTTAGTCAGCTAAAACACCTGGTAATGTCTTTTTGTCCAAATATATTTACAGATGTTTGTTTAAAGTTTAATATTTTTACTTTTCTTTTACTTATATTTTACATTATAGCCTCTAATAAACAGGTTTAGCCTTCTTACTGATTAATGATGATCTTTTTCCCAAAAACTAATTTTATCTCTCAGTCTGTGACCTCTGACCCCTGTGACCCCTCATGACGTACTCACTGTACATATGTAAATACAGGGCGGGTCACGTGGGTCATTTTATGGGGCGTTGAACAATATGACATCCTCCGTAGGATGTGCTTCTGTTCCGCCGGGGTCAGAGGTCACAGCCTTGTTATCTTCTGAGGGCGACACCTCAGCACAACAGTAAACAGGAAGCAGCTGATCCAGCAGGAGCACTTATCTCCCCCCACGCTCTTGACCTGCCTTCCTCCCCAGGCCCTGTCACACACTTTACACGCCGGGCCGAGGTCCGAACATCCCGCACACACGCACCTCACGTATGAGCGTAAACAAAGGCGGACATTTTGTCTGCAGAGCCGTGAATTTCAGCGTGGCGTGAGGACAGGGAGCGTGTGCAGCTCGGTCTCCGGATGTTGATCCTGTCTCAGGATCTGATTTGTTAAAAAGCTGCATGGTTTGAAGACGGATGCTAATTAATCAGCTCTGTGCTCTGAACGTGGAGTCGCTGTGACACGCTAACGGGTCAACATCGGTTCCACGCGGTCACACATCTGGTTCACAGCACCCCCTAAATCTGTCCCGTCTCTGCTGCTTTATGTGAGCGCTGAGTGAGCCAGCGTGCTGTGCAGAGGTGAGACCGGCTCTTTCCCACGATGCCTTGCATGAGCGGGCCAGGGGCAGCGGGGAAGGAAGCCGAAGGGGAAGGAGCGCTGAATGGCAAACACACACACACAATAAGGACTCATTCAGGAACCTTCTGTGCCCGCAGTTCAGAAGCCGGAGGGCCGATGGGCTCATACAGGAACTTCTCAGCTACAGCTACTTCCTGTTTGCTAGACGCTGGTATCAGAGGCCCATTTCAGCAGCTACTGACAAAGACGAATGGGCCAGAGTGAGTGACAATCAGAAAAACACTCTTTCAATCCTGACAGCGAGTGACCAAAAGTATTGACTGTTTATATAAATGGACAACGCCTTTTCCTGTGATTCTAAATGAAGCCAAAACCCCCATGTCTACTGCTGACACACAGCTCATATGGAGCCATTCTAGCTGAAAGACCCACTGTAGTGATGTCCAAAGTTATTTTATTAGTACTAAACAGTAAATTTGTTTCACAGATTGGGGAATTCTGCAATCCCAATAAAAAAACAACCACTCAACAGACAAGTGATGACAAACAAATCACACAATAAGAAGACAGTAAAATCATCTGAAATATTTAAATGAAATAAAATAAAATAAATTAAAATCATGGAAAAGTGCTTAAACATCTCCCTGGGTCTTACTAAAGTGCGATGTGAACAAGATCCCCTTGTGGCCTTGACATTCAGGGTGTCAAATGGTGAGTGGATTGGTTCAGTTTCTTGAAGATGTTTCTCCTCCTGAAGGCTTCAAATTTGTCTTTGCTGTAATCAGAATCATTTGTGCAAATTTGGATGAACAACACAAATGTTACCTCATTTGCCCCTTCACCCAAAATATCCAACTCTGGCGACAAATTTGCCTAAGCCGTGGTGCAACAGCCAATCAGCATCAAGAGTGATCGTGATGAGGATGACATCACAGGCAGAGGAGGAAGAAAACATGGCTGCATGTGGATGATGTTATTTTGGTGTTCAGAGACCAAACCACAGAGAGGAGACAGGAAGAAAGTCTCTGGACAGGTTTGAGTATCTGGAAAGTTCAGCTCAGATTGATTGAACACTTTTCATGGACTGGACTGAGAACCAATCAGCAGAGGTGAAAGTAAGCCAGAACACACCGAAACTCTGTGCCGGTAAGAAATATACAGACCTCTTCTACCGGAGCGTACCAGAACACCTCGGAAAAGCAATTTTCACACATGCATACAATGCGAGCCCTTTCTTTTTTCAATCGAATTTTACAGAAATAAATGTGAAATTGATGAATACATAAAAATCATCTCCAGAATATGCCTTCTGTGACGTGTTGAATTAGGTTTTAGTGTGCTGGACGAACACTATAATCTGTAGGCTATGGTACTCGGTTAACGTGATAGGTTGCAACTTGAAGTAGGCAGTCACTCGCTGTAGCGTAACGTTAATCCAATGTCCACTGCTGCTGTGTTTTTTTTCCAGACAACAAAAGAGCAGGCTTTATCAACATCTTTCTTGATGCTCACATGCTTTGCACGCAAGCTTAAAAGTTTTTTGAGTTGCACAGTTCCTGAAAGAATCTTATCTTACTTTCACCCCTGCCAATCATACAGCACAACAGAGAGCTGATGCTGGAGTGGTTTTCTGGCTTACTGAATCTCACAGGGTAGGAAAGCTGTTTGGGCATAAAACTGATATCAGCTCTATCAACCACACTTCAACTACGATTTGGAGAACATGGACTCAATTTTGGTGAACTAGTGCACGAGTAGACTTTACAAGTGAAGCAAAAAGTGTCACTAGTACTATTAGTAGACTGTTTTGGGTCTTCCAGTACTACAAGTAGACTTACACATGTTCACTAACACTACTAGTAAGCCTTATATGCTAATAAGGGGGCGGTGAAAAGCACATTCAGACTCCCATTTGCTTTCAAAAATATTACAGCCAATCAGGGTGCTGGATTGGTTATAATCCCTCCTGCTTCATTTGCATTAGGTCTACTAGTACTACTAGTGAATCTTTCGGCTTTACAAGTACTTCTAGTAGACTAAAAACAGTCTACTAGGACTACTAGTGAGATATTTTGAGTTTATTAGTAGTACAAACAAATATTTTCTTTTAATAGTAAAGGTTTTTGGCACACTAGGGTGCGAGTAGACCTTACTAGCAAAGTCATCTACTAGTAGACACTTTTGTGTTATTAGTACTACCAGTAGACTTAAAAAATGTTACTAGTAAAAACTCAAAGCTTTAGTAGTCGTATTAGTAGAAAAAAATTCCTGGATCTCCATTCAGTGCTGCAGGAAGTCAGCTCTTCCTTGGGCGCTGCCACTGGTTATGGTAGTTGGAAACACAGGTGAAGGGGTTGGCTTACTCTGCCTCTGGAGCCTCAGGGCGTAGGTTTGCATCCGTGCATCCTTAAACTTCTCGACTGAAGAAGGGTTAACGTTGCTGGTGGTGCAGACCACTCGTCAGAATGATGGATGGTGAAGTGTCGACCCGGCATGGGCTCCCAAACCTGACCTGAGTTCTTCAGGAGGAAACAATAATCAGAGTAATTTTCATCAGCAGCCTCAACAATCTCAGTTATTTAGTGGAAGCCTCCCTGAATTTTGTGGGTTTTCCTACTTTGGTTATTTCCTCTGTAACAATAAAAACAACAAAAACTGCTCTTAGGAAGGAAGGGTGGGTTTGTGGGGCGTTTAATTCATAAGAGGGCGACAGTGGGAGAGTGTTAGTATGATGTCCCGTAATGTTTGGAGAGGAGAGTGTTGAAATAAGAGGAGAGCACAGAGTTAACAAGGTGTTATCTAAAGAGAAGATGCTGAAACACCATCTGTGTCCCTCTGCTTCAAAAGGACTTCAACACTCTGAGAAGATGTCCTCACATAGTGGGAAAAGGCTCAGATGGATGGTGACCTGGAAATTTCCTGCATCATACAAAAGCAGGAAGCTCGTCAGAGGAACTGTTAATCACCCTCTGAGATATCAGAGAGAGTGAGGGTCATTACATCCTGAAGGACCAAACCTCTGCTGATCTCACTCCCCTCCCCCGCTCGATAAGACACAGACTCAGGCCTGAAAGGACGATAAGGCAGAGCTGACACCGGGAGGCCTCGCTCAGGTGGAGCCTGCCAAGTGGAGGCAGGCCAGCCTCTAAAAGTTATAACACTTAAGTCCAGGAGAGACAGGTTTTAACTCTTCTTTCAACTCCGAGAACATTATGGAGGCCACGTAATTCAAGATAAGGCTGAAATATGGAGCTCAGAATTAGCAGAAACCGTCTCTGAGTGAGAAGAGGATTTAAAGAGAGCACTTTACTGCATGAAGCAGGTATTCTCCAGCTGATATCACAACTTCAGACGTATTTATTTCATATCTAATACCCGCTGGGATTGTGTGAAGCTCTCCCACTCTGAGCTCTTAATAACAATGCCCATTTCCTGTTTGGTCCATTTCACTCCAGTCTGCCCCAAAAATAGGCCTGAAGCCTCACATGTCCATTCAGACGGCTCAGAAAAACAATGCAGACGTAAAAAAATCACAGAAACGGCCAAAAACGTCTGCAGGAAACCACACATGACCAACAGGAAACATGCTGCCAACACCCGATGGACTGGAACAGAGGTTTTTATTCTCCCCATAGTCACTGCACAGAGCAGTTTTCCCATGGATTTCCTTTTGATATATCTCATTCCTCTATACTTAACTCCTGTGACATCTGCTGAAATGCACTGAAGCTCCTTTAAAGAGCAGCCAGAGCCATTTGGCCAGTGTGTGGTTAAACGGGCACACTGGCCTCAGAGTTGTACTAAAGCTATAATAATCTCCCCAAGAATACTTCAGACACCGGTGAAGAAGAATACATCTCTGTTTGTCGCAGTAGAAAGGCGGACACATGAGAGGGAGAGAAAGAGTCGGTGAGCCGAGGGGAGCTGTAAAGTTTAACACGCTTCACTCCAGCATCGATATAAAACTTGATGTTGAACTTTCATGAAGTTAATAGTTTACTAAAATATTTTAGAGCACACTGACAGAAAAATGAGGGTGTTTTCATCCCCTAATTCTGAGTTACTCCCCTTCTAAGAACTCTCTGGCTGTCCTGCCTTTGGTTAATTGATTCAAATAAAACTTAATCCGACAAATAACGGCCAAGAAGGAAATAATGACATCTTAACAGTAAGTTAATAATTTTCTAAATTAGCCAAGCCTGTTGTTTGACAGCCTATGTCCAAACCCTAATTCCAGTGAAGTTGGGATGTTGTGTAAACTGTATATAAAAACAGAATGCAATGACATTTAAATCATCTCCCACTTTTATTCAATTAAACAGATTACAAAGAAAAGACAGTCCATCTCAGATGAGCTCGGCCCAGAGAAGCCGGCGGTGTTTCTGGGTGTTGTTGATATTTGTCTTTGTCTTTGCATGGTAGAGTTTGACCTTGACCTTGTAGATGTAGAGATGAACTGTGTTAACTGACAATGGTTTTCTGAAGTGTTCCTGAGCCCACGTGCTGATGTCTCTTACAGAATGATGCTGCTTTATAATGCAGTGCTGCCTGAGGGATCACAGGTCACAGGCATTCAATGTTACTGCTTATGTGAAGAGATTTCTCTGGGTTTTCTGAATGTATTAGCGGTTTTATGGACTGTAGATGGTGAGAGACTTCTTCTTAAACTTTTTGCTCAAACACTTGTTCACAAAGTGGTGAACCATACTCATCCTTGTCTTTAAGGATGCTCCTTTTATTGCACTCACCTGATTCTAATTAACCCGTTCACCTGGGGATGTTCCAAACAGGTGATTCTGAGCATTCTTCAACTTTCCAAGTCTTTTCTTGCCCCTGTCCCAGCTTTTCTGAAACAAAATGAGTGAATATTTTCAACGAACTAATAAAGTTTGTCAGTTTGAACATTTAATATCTATAACATTTATTTGAATATAGGTACAGAAGGATTTGAAATCACTGTTTCCTGTTGTAATTATGTTTTATACAACGTCCCAGCTTCATTGTGATTGGGATAACTTCAGGTATTTCTTCAGCACAATTCCTGTAAAAGTTCATTAGAGCAGGAGATGCTGAGCTGATGTTACCTCCTTTTACATCTCACAATCATGAAGCAAATATTTCCTTTCTACACATACGACCCTGATATTTCAGAGAAACTACCTGTGAAGCCAACCCTGATAATTCCCTGACCTTCTTGTTCACACTTGGCCTTCACAGCAGGAAGTTTCCCTGCATATCAAACTCTATTCACACCTGCAGAGCACCCTGAAAATGTCCTGAAATCTGCCTGCAGCACCCTTTACTATATCATTCTGCTCATGTTCAAACTGCAGGGAAAGTTTCTGCTGTGAAGGCCTAGTGTGAACAAGCTCATCAGAGAATCATCTGGAGTTATTTTCTGGGAAATATCAGGGCTGTATGTGTGAAAAGGGCATGAGTCACTGGAGGCAGGAGGTTATTTTAGGATAAATCAGGATGTTTTTCTCCATCGCTGATGACCCCTGATCTATCAGATTAGCTCAGTGTTTTCTTCTTTGCCCTCGAGAACAGCTGAGCGAGGCTCCTGTACGGCACAGACACTGATCTGTTGGCCCTGGGAGACGAAGGTCAGGTGAAGCCATCGGTCTTTTCCTCCTCTGGTACAGAATCGCCGAGAGCAGCCGTGACCTCATCCCATCCTGCTGCACAGGAAAGGCGGATCAGACACCTGCACGGACTGGGAGTCAAATGTTTGGCTGAAGGAGGCAGACGGGGACAAAAATAAGGAGTTTGTGTGGTTTCTTTCTGTGAGTGTGTGTGTCAGGAAGAGGCCTGAATCCAGAGAGATGAAGTGATAACACTGAATGAAAAAAGACGCTGGACACAGACACTTTAAACCCTTTCAGGACGGCCTGCCAGAACATACAGAGCTGGGATATCGAGTTGTTTCCGACAGAGCGTCCAGAAGGCTCTGCTCTGGAGAAAGACGTGTTTTCTTACAATATCCTCCATCTTTGTCCTCGAAGTGATGACGCAGAAAATTAGCTTCAGCCCGCTGCAAATGCAAACATGCTAAATTGGCTAATTTGTTGCTTTGATTCTCTTCGGCGGCGGCGCGGTGCTGCGGTCGACTGTGTTTGTGTAGCTCAGAGACAGATTGAGCCAACAGGTCCCATCATGCAGCCAACACAGACAGCCCCCCCCCATTAGCTCCCAACCATGCATCCACAATGACCCCACTGCTGCGTGTTAGCTGTCCATCATGTCACACTTACATCTGCGTCGAGTTCATCGAAGCGCAGGTCCAAGAACATCAGCTCTGGTAACAGAACGTGTTCGGAGGTCAGATTAAGTCATTTAAAGTTACAGCTCTGAGGCTGCTGTTGAGTCAGATTATTAAGAACGCATGACGCTGGACCCAAACCAAGGCTTATCTAAGACCTGACAGACTGTAAATCCTACAAGAGTGCACGAGGACCAGAGTTTATGGCTCTGGATGTTGAGGTAAGAACAAATGAACTAAAAACCAGAGCAGCACCGCAGCCAATCAGATCCTCTGCATCACACTGAGAGTGTGAACACGGGTGAGTTCGTGTGGTCAGACACAAATCCAACGCTGGGCTGCAGCATCGTGGGGAGCCCCACCAAGACCGTAAAATCTTCTCTTCTGCCGTTGGTTAAAGAGAAGAAACTGCAGCTGTGAGGCTCACAGAACGACGCTGAGTTAAAGTAGAGGCGCTCCGAGAGCACAAACCTCCACCAGAGCATTTCTGACAGGGCTGGTGAGTAATTATCAGAAATGAGGGAGAGCCGTCCGATCATGCTCTGTTCAGTCGATCGATCAATGAAGCTTCATTTGTATAGCACTTTTCATATAAAGTTTTGTAGCTTAAAGTGCTTTACATAAAATAAAATAAAATAACATAAAATAAAATAAACAAAAAGCAGAAAATAAAATACAATGAAAATACAAAACCTCACCCACCCTCGGGATCCACATCCAGCACACACACAAAGACATGAAGAAGAAACTCAATGATAGGACTGAGGAAACAGTGGAAACACAGGAGCTAAGACTAAAATGAAAATAAAAAAAGTCATGATAAGAAATTAGATTAAAGATACTATAGGAAAATAAATAAATACGTAAAATAAATAAATAAAATTTAATTAATAATATAGTAATAAAATCAACTGAAGTAGGATAATATAAAGAAAATCAATTAACAGAATAAGATTCTGAACAATAAATCTGAACTGAAATTGAGAAATAAAACATCAAGAGGGTTAAAATAAATAAATAAATAAGATGAAATAACAATATTAAACATGACCAGCTGAAAGTCAGACTCATTGATAAATTCTTGTAAATCCAGTGCTGTCTTTACTCCACCCGCAGACTCCACGTCCATCAGGACACCGTCAGCTCCGCCCTCAGCCTCCTCAGTGCTGCAGGTGGAGGTGTGACCTTTAACGACCTCCATCCTGCCTGCTGCCTTCTCATGCTTTATTCACATATTAAACCATAAGCTCTGCTCCAACTACAAACACCTATTCCAATGAAGTTGGGACATTTTGTTCATTATAAACAAAAACATGAAACAATTATTTCCACCTACATTCAATTTTTACAAAGATGAGATATTTAATGTTCACACTCATAAACTTTATTGTTCCTTTGTAAATATTCACTAATTTTTAATTTGATTCCTGCAACATTAATTAAAAAAAAGCTGGGACAGAAAATAAATACATAAACAAGATTCAAGGCTCTTTAAATCTAAAAACTCCTGATCGGAAACTGTTTTATTCCTTTAATAACTTCTAATGTGGTCTGGATTCATTCTCACAGATGATCATAAATATGAATAATCAGAATAAAGATTAACAATGTAGATGATTTAACATGTAAATGCAGAGATATTCTTTATCTATTTTAGTTTTCTTACATAGATAATGCTGAAAGTTTGTATGGTACTTGAAAAATGAAATATTGAATTATATATTCAGGTCAAATTAATGTGCATCCAGATTTAATGTAAGTGTTGTAATAGTGCACACTGGATTGTGTTTCTCCCTGAAGTGTCTCTTACTTTGTTTTTTCTTTTGTAAATACTATTTCATTTTATTATATTTCTTATATTCCCTATGATTCTTCCTAAATCTGTTTGCACTGTGTGTTAGCAGACTTACAGCTGCATTATTATTCGCTTGCTATCTATTATGATTATTATTTATCCATTTATTTTTTATTCATGTTATTACATGTTATTTTTGTTGTTGTTTGCACTAACATATCAAGTCAAAGTCCTTAAATGTGCTGTAAAAAGCTTGATGTAGATTTTAAAGTAACTTAGATGCCAGTAAGTTACTGTAGTTGTGTTTTACTGCAGCATGATGTTATTCTAATTCACAGCATTTTTACTAATTGTTTTACTACTGTTTTTTTTATTTAGGGTATCATTGCTGCCTTTGAATTCACAGCATATTTACTGTATTATCAAAAGCAACATTGTCACTGTTATTCCATTCACAGTATCATTATCATATTTTTAGTGAACTTGCTGTTTTCTAGTTTACACTATCTTTAATATATTTAATATATCTTTAATTTTTTCACTGATCATTTATTAGCAAAATATCACTTAGTAATAATACTCAAGCATCTGTTTCACACAAAAATGTGAATCATTTACTAAAAGAAATGATTCTTTTATTAAAAGTGAATTTTCTCTTGATCTATTACCCTTTTCATGAATTTACTGTATAGACATTTTTATAATATATTTCTTTTTACAGTAATTTACTGTATAGGTTTGTTACAGTAAGTAGCTGTAGATATAATTAATTTTACAGAAATCAGTAACAGTGTGTAAAAACATCTTAAGCCACATTTGTGTGTTGCCCTCATATATTATAATAAATAATAAATGATAAATAAATGTAGTCCAGTCTTCACTGAACTGTCCAACAGCCTGAAAGCCTCATTTGCATAAATATGATCCTGCTGGTCTCTGAAGTCTCTGAAGGTTCCTGCTGGTCTCTGAAGGTTCCTGCTGGTCTCTGAAGGTTCCTGCTGGTCTCTGAAGTCTCTGAAGGTTCCTGCTGGTCTCTGAAGGTTCCTGCCGGTCTCTTTGTCTGAGGGAGAACTTCCACTGAGGGGAGCTGGGGGGCACCAGAGTCCTCTCCTCCTCTGTCCCCCTTTGTGTTCTCCTCCGTATAAACCAGCAGCAGGAGGAGGAGGAGGAGGAGGAGGGGGCTGGCCCTGCCTGTGGCGGAGCAGTCTGCCTTCAGAGGTGTTCAGTCCTCCTGAAGCCGCACAGACGGACACACGGACGGAGCGTCTGGGTGATTGGATGCTGAGACAGCGGAGAGAGGGGGACAGGACAGACCTGCAGGGGAAGGAGCCCTTTAATTTTCCACAGCCAGAGGAGGAACCAGCTGATCCAGACCGAGCCCACCTGGAGCCCCCAGTGCTGCAGGACCCGGATTACCAGCCTCTCAGTGGATATTATGTGAGACCAGGAGACCCTGGTCCAGCTCCGTTCGGCACTCGTGCTCGTGGATCGTGCGTCGTTGTGGGGGTGATTTGGAGACCTGCTTGCATACTAATCAGCTGGAGGGGGATATCCAGAGAGCAGCGGAGCCGCGGGGAGGCAGATGAATGTAAGTCAGCTCTTTTTATTCTCTGATCAGTCCGGGAGAAAGGCGGACCTCACCGTGTGAAAGGCTGCACCCTGCGTCTGCACCCTGCGTCTGCACCTTGCATGAGGTGCGAGCTGCTCAGGCTTCAGGATGGAGGCACAATACCGCCAGATCAATGCATGCAGCCTCGGATTGATTATTGATTAGCATTTATTGCAAAGCCAGTGAAGCAGTGGAGCCCCTCTCAGAGAGGATGAAACAGGAGTCTGAGGCTGAAAACGTCTCATGGAAACATTTAATAAGAGAAAGTCGCGGCTTCCTCTCAGGGTTTCCATTTATCAGGGGCTGCACTGGAGGAAAGACCAAACCACTTTGTAGGAAAGACCAGGGGAACTGGGCCAGGCCTGCTGCGGACTACTGTCAGGGTCCAAAGAAAACCAGTGCAGGAAATCTGAAGAGCTATAATTTGCTGACCCGACACATCAGATGGACTGATTCACAAATCCATGGGATAGATGAATTTAAAACAGGTGTTAACAAAGTGTTTTGACAGGTAATGCAGAGAACAATGACATGAACATTAACAATTAGGTTAAAAGAAATTATCAGAAAACTCAAATCCCAGTGAATCAGCAAGAATAAGGATGCATGATGTTGGATTTTCTCAGATGTCTGATATTTTTAATCTCATTTTCACTGAATCCATCGACCTGTTCCCCTAATGCTTTCAGTCCATTTATGTTAACAAGAAAACAACAATACATTCTATATAAATCAAGTCTGATTTATTAAAATGGAGCATGAGGAGAATGACTTCAACAAAATACTCCACGGAGACCGCAAACCTCTACCTAACTGAAAAAATCAGGGGTTTTTTGGACAGCGGTCACATTGTGGGAGCAGTTTTTTTAGATTTAAAAAAGGCTTTTGACACTGTTAACCATGATGTACTACTGTCCAAACTCTCTACATTTAAGTTTTCAAATCAGGCTTCACAGTGGTTCGACTCATACCTCAGAGGAAGGGAGCAGTGTGTCAGAGTCAGTGGGCAAAAGTCCACATTTTGTTTTAATAGCATCGGGATACCTCAAGGGTCAGTTCTTGGTCCGCTACTCTTTAGCATGTTTATCAATGACCTACCTAAGATTTGTCCTGCTGTCAGTTGCCAAATGTATGCTGATGATACGGTCCTATACACACCAGCTAGATCAGCAATGAAAGCCGCTGAGCAGTTGAATGAGTCGTTGCACTCTGTAGCACATTGGCTTGAGTCTTCTCACTTAACACTGAACATTAAAAAAACTGTCTCAATATGTTTCTCTACGCGTAAACAACACGATGGAGAATCATTCTTGATTCAGATCAATGATAAGCCCATTAATGTGATTAATGATGTAAAGTACTTAGGAATCATCCTAGACTCACATCTGCGATTTGAAAAACAACTGAACTATGTTTGCAGAAAAGTTAAATCTAACTTAAACTGTTTCAGGATCATCAGAAGGTACCTCTCATTAAACACAGCCAAACTCTACATGTACGCTATGATATTTTCACACCTGTCATACTGCCTCACTTCCTGGTCCCAAGCCTCACAAACAACTTTAAAACCAATCATATCCATATACAACCAGACAATAAAAATAATGGACAAAAAACCTGTCAGCTTTGAAAATTTCATTAGCTACTGTAATCTTAAAATGTTTTACAAATGCTTGCACAGTCTTGTTCCATCTATGCTTGGTGAATTTGCCCGCAGGAATCAGAACTCCAGTCGAGCGAACACATGGGCTTCTGTTAATGGTAATTGTCGAATTCCGATGCGTAAAACGTCTTTTGGACAATCAGCCTTCTCTGTCACAGGAGCTAAACTCTGGAATAGTCGACCTACTGAGCTGAAAATGCAAACTAACTTTAAAGGCTTCAACAAAGGTATGAAATCATGGCTGAAAGAGCAACAATATTGTTCCCACATATAAAACATTTGCCTGTATACATGTTTACCTGAAGGAACTTTTTCATTCACCTTTTTATTGAACTTTTATCTTCATCTGTTCTGGATGTTTTAATTCTGATATTTTTTCTAATGAACTGTGTCATGGGTATCTCTGTTATTTTTCATAAATTGCTCTTTGTACAATTTTAATCTTTAAAAGCCTCCCATGGACTGGTGTTGAAAATTAGCACTGTGCTATAAACACTTACAGCAGTGCATCTGGGACCTGTGTATATTTAAATATCACAGCATCAATGTTACTGTGTGTCCATGTCACAAAAACAAAAAAAAAACCAAACAAACAAAAAACATACTTTCTAAATATCTACATTTATTTAGATCTGCTGATACCAGTAATCAGCTTTTCAGGCAACTACCTGCCAAACCAACATTGATCTGATTATAGAATAAATCAGACTAGTAATTACAGGCAGATCTGCAGAGACAGTAAAGACACTATACGAAGAGCAATTTAACAATGAAGGTTAAGACTAATAAAACATCATGACAGGAGAAAATGTGTAAAATAAAATGAGACAAAGTCTGAAAGGAGACGACATCACATCAGAGGACATAAACAAGGCTAAGAGAGTTAACCAGAGGGAACAACAAGCAAATAATCAGAGAAAGATGATTACCAGAGGACATTAAGACTCTAAAGAGAGAGTAAGAGCAGCTCAGGTGAAATAAAATATCAAATGAATAAGTGAAAAAGAAGTCAAAGAGCTCTGACTGAAGTCCATTTGGGTAACGATTGTAAAGAAAGTGACGTAGAGGAGCAGAACCGTCAGGAAAACTGTTTTATCAGCCAAAGTCTCACAGTCACCGCTGACTGTCAGCACTGCTGACCCAAAGTGCCAGATTCTTCTTCTCTGACCTCAAAAAGGATGCTGATTTTCCTGGTTTGAGCGTAAACCTTTCTGAATATTCTCGATTATTTCTCCCCTTTAATAACACCAGTTAATATTGTATTTATATCACTGGAAAGCCTGATTAGTTGCCTTTACAGCGAGGTACCAGATGTAAGGATCGTGCATTTACCCAGCTAAACGTGAGGGTAGCACCCACATGTTTAGCCGTCCATACCTAGGACCACGACACAGCTGAAGGCAACACCTGGAGATGGATGACCGGCTCCTCACCCTTGCCTCACTGAGGAGCCTTAGCCTTAATCCAGGGGAGGAGGGGAGTTGGACTGTGCTGCTCATTCCTTGAATGCATGATCCTTACAGGTTGTACCTCATTGTGAGTCTCTGATGATCAGACTTTCCCATTATATGAAATGCAATACCAGTTAGAGTTTTTAAAGGGGAGAATAATCAACCAAAATAACATCTCCAAACTTTATTTGAGTATAGGCAGCTTTGCAAAGTTGGTAGTTTTCTATTGAGCAAGGCATTAGCAGCAACTTCAGCTGGGTCTGTTGTAGGCCTTTACGATATGAGATTATGTGATGTCCATGTTTAACATTGTTAAATTCTGCAGGATATGGATTTGGATCATTCAACAAAAGATGGAGTGCATAAAACTGTAACTTAGTGTTCTAGCCTGTGCTGTTGTCCCTGAGTTCCCAACACTCCAGCTGCAAAGAGATTTTTCTGAATCTAAAAGAAATCCAAGAAAGATTTTCAACATCAAACAGACTCATATAAACTTAAGGTAGCTATTTTTTTATATATCTTATTTTTACTTTTCAATTTAACAATTAAAAAAGAAAACAAGTACAACACAACACAAAACAGTACAAAAGTCTGTCAGATGGTCTAATTAAAGTAGCCTCACATGGAAAATGCCACAATATTAACAACTCAAGACTAAAAATAAGAGAAAAAAGAAAAGAGACTACACTTGTTCAAATGTCCAAGAAAGTCAGAGTCTCTCTGCATGAGGAGTTATGTTACACTGAGCCAGAAAAGGTCTCCAAAATCTAAAAAATAGTCTGTTTTGTGTAGTCTTTCCAACTGAATAACAGACAGCATCACTCTGAGCCAGCGTGTAAAGCAGTGAGTGGGTCGACTTCCAGATCAGGAGAATACGGTTTTAAGCAACCAGAATTGCCGGATGTAGAACAGTCTGTGCAACTCAGAAGTCCTTATAGAGCAGCCAACGATAGCCAGGTCGTGGTTTGGTTGGATGTCCCTGGAATATGCTCTTGAGAGTCTTTCAGAGATTGCAGTCCAACATTTGTGTCAGTGGGCAGAAGCAGAAAGGATGGCCAATGATCCTTCAGCAGAGAAATACGGCTCACATTCAGGAGAAACAGTTTCGTTTTAGAATAATGCAGTCCATGCATTAACTTGTATTGACAAACCTATAACGTGAATTAAAACAGCAACGATGAACCCGACTTAAAGATACTTTTAGTAAGGTTTAGCCTCTGTCTGTGGAAGTGCAGCTGTTGTGCCAAGAGACGCTGCTTCAGCTCATTGAACGAAGTTGTTTGTGATTCACTGACATAAATCTTCTCTCTTTTAGTCTGATTGTAAAAACAGAAGCAGCAGAGGGCCCGTCTCATATGGACGTTATGATCTCAGTAATCTAAAAACAGGAACCCCAAACAGCAGTTCTGATATCAAGGACATAGATTGTGGCAGCCTGAGGTGCATTCACAGCCATACATGTTTACATGTTCAAGAGTTAAAACAGGACAGCGAGGGCCGGGTTCGAGTCCAAACCACAGCAGTTATTCTGGTCCTATCTCTGTCCACAAGCACCCACAGCTCCTGGGTCTGTCCTCTCCACGGTGCAGTGTGCTCCGGCTCTGCAGGCGACCACGCCGGGACGCTCCGTAACAGGAACCACGTGGATATGGGTCGGTGTGGCTGCACCCGTTTGGAGCTCATGTTTGTACAAATAACTTATAATTCTGGACGTCAGCTGCTTGAGCTGCACGAGGCTGATAACTGCCAGAAAATGGGAACGATGTTTTGTTTCAGAGACGTCTTTCTCAGTTCTTAAAGTTCGAGCTTATTACAGTAACGAGGAAAATCCTGAGGATGATTAAAGTGCACTAATAATTAGTTTTGTGATGATTTAATATCAAGATATGTGCTAATTAATGCTATTCCCAGTCATGGAGGCGGTTCATCCAGGTCATGGTCAGGTCTTTAGAGAGTGAGCTTCAGTGAGGCTGAATGGATGGACATTAAACTGACTCAGACTGGGTCAAGGCTGGATTCTCGTTTAGGCTTCGTTAAGAACCTCGACAGCGACTCATTACTCTGTATTTAGTAGGGCCCTAGGAATCACGGAATTAAACATTCAACGCGAAATTCAATATAAACGCAGAATATCATGGACACGTTACGTAAACGTTTTTTTCTGAATAAAAGTAACGTATCACTGGAGAAAATGCTCCCGGGGGGTCACTAATGATGGGGTCAATGCTTCACTCCCCCTCCCCTCATTAACAATGCAAACATGTCGAAGCGACTGCCTGACACACCGACTAAGTCGGCAAAGAAGCTACGAAACTCCCAACTAACTCAAAGTACAGGGCAGAGCAGTTTCCTAATGATTATTTGTATCAGGAGATCAAATGTTCTGCAGAACATCCTGTTGACTGGACCTGTAAAGATACATATGAGGACCACCTGAAGAGTGAGAGATTATATTTCAGTACTTTAGTAAAATTTGCCGAAAATACTAAAAAACAAATTCTCAGGAAATTAAAACAGAAAAAAACAGAACACAGGTAAAATTAAAACAGATTTCACAGGGCCCTACTTTAGGATGTTGCTTCATTGTAAACACCTCCAGAAACAGAGAGGAAATAGCATTTGAACACATCATCTTCTTAGCTTTGTTAAGTACTCATTTTACCGAGCCAGCCTGAATGCATCACATTGTTTCCGACTGGACCTTAAACACATCACTAGACACATTTGTTCTGGACAATTTGTAGCTCGTTTAGCTGATGAGCTTTTATCCTGCTGGTCTCAGTGTGAATTTCACCACAGACTTACAAACTTGATTAATTATTGATCAGGTTTTTTAGGATTGACTGAAACTGATCAGTGGTTGATCTTTAAATATCAAGGCAGTCATATAACGCATCACAATATCTGTTTAAATAAAGGATCTTAAATTCTCTTTAAAGCTAAATCCAGGATTTGTGTATTTTTAGCTGCAGTTTGTTGTCTGCTGTACCTCCTGTCACAGGGTTGTCCATCCATCATCTATACTGCTGTAGCTTTCAAGGTCACAGGGTCGAGCCTGTCCCAGCTGACTCTGGGTGACATCCTGATTACCTGTTGGTCCTGATGATGATCCTGAGGTGTGAGGTGTGTTCAGAGTCATTTGATCCTCTCAGAGGAGGATCAGGGCCCTGACTTGTAAATATTAAACATGTTCAATACCTGAGGTCTGAGGTGTGTGGAGCACCGGGGACAGCCAATCACATCCTCTGTGTCTGTCACATGGACAAGAGCAGAGCCAATCAGGGAGCAGGCTGGCTGAAGCAGAAAGCAAACCTAGGCATGGAAACGAGAGTAAAGGTGAAGCATAAAATCAGAGGGACGTAGAAATGGAGTTCTGACTCAATCATTTGTTTAAAACACGATCGTCTATAAACCTGTAGATTAAATAGAACAAACTGATGAGAAGAGGAGCTGAAATCATAACCAAGGATGTTACAGGAAGCTAACACTAGCTGTTGTCCGCCATGCTTGTTTACAGTGAAGTCTTGTGTCTGTGAGAGCAGAGGTGCTGCCTTCTTGGTGAATGAATCATTGGTTTGTGGTGTCCTGTGTCTCTCTGTGGATCACCTCACACCACAGTAACAAACTGATAAATCTGACATTATCTGTCTTCATATGAGGCTTTCTCGCTGTTTCAACATCAGTTTGGACTTTAAAAATCTTTAAGTCAACTTAGAATCACCAGGCCCTGACCAAAGAGAGAATTGAACCAGCAGCCTTCTTGCTGTGAGGCATTGAGCTTCCCTTCTGATCACACATCATCCTTCATATTCTTTCCATGTTGCCCAAGCTAATGCCATGAACCTTTGCCTCAAAACTTCCCTAATTCATGTCCTTCATATAAGTCAAATAACCTGGTGAATGCTTCTGAGTGCACAGTTTTTTATTCGAGTAACAATATTCAGATAGGTTTATTTGATTAGAAAGTCAGGACAGAGACACATGAGCATATCTGTTGGAGAGCTTCACTTTGGGTAATTTGATGATTGCACATTTAGTTATTAATTTACTAGTTTATGGATGAAGGAGTTAGTTTGATATTGTTACTGTTAGAATATTTGTGTATTTATGCTTTTATTTGAAAGAATTTATAGTTTTTTTCCCTCTAAGCTTTGTTAATCATTTTCAGATTGTTCCTCTCCTGTCATAAAAGCATTGAACATGGCTTAAGAGTCTTTAAAAATGACAAAAACAGCTCAGATTTTCTCCTAGTTTGGAGGGTTCTTACTCTTCCAATCAAGCAAGATAAGATGGCGGGCAGTCAGAGATGCAAAAGCGATGGCATTTTGTGAAAATGTGGCTCCGTCACGCCTCCTTCCACTACTCTAAATGTTGCAGTTAGTGGGACAGGAGTTATAATTTCACTGCCTGTTGCTGGAAGAGTGAGGAAGACTTTGGTCCAAAAGTTGGACGAGGATTGGTGAAGGACTGGCGAAGGATTGGCAGTCCTGGCGCTGAGTGATGTGCACACGGATTGGCAGGATGAGACAGGACAGGCCGGCGTTGGAAAAGGTGGAGAGGTTTTTCCATGAAGCCAGGAGCCTGTCCAAGAGCAGCAGTTTGTGAGAGAGGTTATTTGAATAAAGACATTTGCACAGACGTTGATGTTGTAGATCCTCTCTTTACCAAAATGGTTGCTTTGAGTTTGTTGTTTTTTATTTTAAATAGCAGATCGTCACTGTAATATCGGTGTGCTGGATTCTTTGTCTTCTTTATCGTCTTCCACTTGAATCTTCTGATCTTACATCAGACTCATGCAACGTTGCAACATCCCAGCTTATGCTTTAATCAGCTTCGCCGTTCCTCAAACCGAAATGTAACAACCACACACAGACTGCAGGGAAATGGCTCCGTTTATTTTAGTGGTATTACTTTAGGGGATGTCCAAGCTTGGGCCATATTCTCCTGCAGATCTCAACCAATCCCACAAAAGTTTACTCCAAACTTCTGAGATACACAGAGCAATCAAACAGCAAATGTACCACCCACACCGACGCTGAAACCCCCGCCTGGCTGTTTGTTTTGTAGTCCTCTCTGCGGCTCCTTTAAAACCCACATAAGAGGTCAAATCTGTCTTTTACAGTCATGTTTCATTATGTTCAGGATTTCATCCTCCAACCACTTTCTCACAGAGCTGAAGGCAGCCGTTCCTCCACACAGAAAATCACAGAGAGCTCTGGAGGATGAAGGCGCTCCTGCTAAATCCTCCATATTTCACCGACTCACATGATGGCGCCGATCCAGCCGACGATCAGTCGAAGGAAACAGAAATCATCTTCACCCAACTGTTGCAGCTCGAACAAAAACTGTCTGACTGTGTCCAGGACTGTTGTTTCCTGGGTTTTTCTTTGGGTTCAGCATCTGAGTACAAACATCAGGATGTGACTCAGGGACCCGGCCCCCCCCCCCCCCGGAGGCTTCGCTCTCAGAAACACGTATTCAAGAAGACGAACAACCATCTGATCAGTCCTCACCTCACGACACTCCGAACTGGGGCTGGAACATTGATCGTTTTCATATCCATTTCATATCCAATTTCAGACAACGCGATAATCTGATTGCCAAAGCGTCAGTGTACTTTACTATTTCACAAATCTGTAGGAAATTTGCCTTCACAGAAGTGCTGGTGAGCAGGTCAACAACACAAAGCCTCTGTTTAGGAGTAGAAGTTGGAGTGTCCCTTAAGTAATGAAAACAGGTTATTTATTATCAATATCAGACGATGAATTATGTTCTGTGCTTTTTTTAAGTGATTTCCTTACTGTTGTCTATACTGTAAACATACTGAGTACATACGGCAGCTTGATTTGAAGAAAATCATGAATTGAATTGAAATCGCAGTATCTGCCACTTTTTCTAAAGTCGTTCAGCCCTACTCCGGGCCGTGACGTGTTCCTCTACGGGAAACTAAAGACCAGAGGTTAAAATGCTGTAAACCTAGAGCTGTACAATTAAAATCATGATTTTGACCTTGATCGAAGACGCACTTACATTTTTAATAATAATATCTCCATCAGTGATGATATCCTACGCCAAAAAGGTTGTGTTTTTGCCGGCATTTGTTTCCATTTGGTTGTTTTTTTTTTTTTGCAGTTAAACTCAAAAGTGAAAAATTGATTTTATTTACAGTTTCAGGAAGTGTTGGTCATGGTGCTAGAAAAGAGTGATCAGATTTTGTTGGTGATCCAAGAACAGATGTGTATCCAGGAATTTTTTGAAAGATTTGTTTACATTGCAAGATACTGTCAGGCAGTTTTCCTCATTTTTGGTAAGAACTCAACAAGCTTTCAACGTATCCTCATGGCATTTTCAGGGAATGTTTGTCCTGGTACAAGCAAACAGTGATTCGTGATTTTGGTGGTGATCCAGATATGAACATGGATCCAGGAGTTTTTCAAGTATTTTTTTACATTCTAGATGAGCAGTTTTCCACATTTTCTGTGATAATTTAGTAAAATCTCTACAGATTTTTATGACATTTTCAGGGAATTTTGGTCATGGCACAAGGAAAAAGTGATATGATTTTGGTGGTGATCTGGGTTTGGATGTGGATCCTAGTATTTTTAAAGGGATTTGTTAACATCGCCAGACACTAAAGGGCAGTTTTCCTAGTTTTTGGTAATAACATATTTTCATGACATTTTCATTTCAAGATAGGGCATTTTTCCACCACGACTTTAAAATCAGTCATGGTGTCTGTCTGTGACGAGTAGAAAACTCACACGTGGGTGGAGGCTGTATAGCTATGACATCATAAACCACAGGAAGCAGGAACAGAGTGTTTTAAGGGTCACTTTGTTTAAAGAGGGGAGAGCTGAAAGTTTCATGATCTTCTTTTCCTCAACAACATTAAAGAGAAGAGCAGCGATGTAGCAGGACATGGGACATCAAATGACACGGAAATGCCCTTATAAAGGCCCAAACTGTGCAGCCCTACAACAAACACACACAAAACATCAATGGTCTCGCCCTCCTTGGTCCCACAAGTAAAAAAACACGTGGAAATATTTACCCTCCATCTTTCATTCACTGCTGAAGCTTCGGGTTAGCGTTGGTGTTCGTGTTTACCCCCCAGACCACAGTCCGGGACATTACAAACACCAAAGCCTCAATATTGAAGGGATTTGATGTCAGTTTAGTTTATAAGACCGCATGAGAACTGTTGGGCTGCTGCACCGCGTGAGGGAGTAGCTTCCATTTCCTGGAAGGCCACCTCTGTTTGCATCATCCATCCACAGGAAGGTTATTATTAGCTTTAGTTGTAGAGACGGAGCGTTAGATCTCCATTGATAAGGAATCCCCCCCGTTTGCTGATTGCTCCACATTTCATTAGCTGCACCCTGAAGGGATCCTCGGTTGCCATGGAAGCTACAATCTCCAAATCTGCCATCTCGCAGCGATAACAGTCGTGAAATTTAATTACAGCAGTGTAAAATCAGTGTTCTGTGTGTGCTGACATGCAGAGGGAGTGCTGCCTCAGATGTCTGAGCCGTTTTGATGCATCGGAGGAATTTATCCAATAACTGTAAAAACAAGCAGCGATAACGACATCAAGTTCTCATTCCTGAAGTTTGTTTCTGCTGGCTGCTCTTGAATATCAGCTCCAGGTTTGGGGGAGCGGGCCACCCGTGCCTCCTTCAATCCTCATGCCTGCCTCTGCAGCTGTGGAGATAATCTCTGAATTATTGGTTGTATATTTTGTAAATGGTGGTCATGGCGAGGTTTTCATATACGGTTTGATAAAATCTGGCAGAATGAATCTTCTCCAGATATTTAATCATCCAAACTCGGGCCTGCAGCTCCGTCTGAGCTTATTTCTCATCAGTAAGCTGCAGTCCGTCCTCTGGGGACACGCAGACAGACCCGTCCTCTTCAAGTACAAAGGCCCGTCTATCTGCTGCTCTGCAGAAGACATCGCTGCACGACGGCCTCGGCCAATCAGAGGAAATGAGCGCAGTCTCCCGTCAGACGCAGTGATTGACTAAGTGCAGTTTTGAGATGGTGCACCTCAGTTTTTTGTTTGTTCTGAGGCCAACTGTTGAAGTAATTGCCTCCATCATTATTCATGGTCCCTGTCCAGGCAGAGGGGAGCCAGAAGCATAATGATCAGGTCAGGGAGACGGGAAAGACTACAAACACCCACCAGACTCTGGAAAGAGACGTCCTGCAGTCCTGAAACCCGACAACAAACGCTGATCCAAACTGGCCTGTGCAGCCCCACCACTCCTTAAACTGGCGCGGCACTAGGACAGGGGATAATACCGGCTGGAAATGGACTGTTAATATGTTCCTGGAGAAGGCTGAGGGTGAAGTCCTCTGAAGCCTGGGGATGTCTCGGGTTTCCTCAGCGCGGGCTGGAGCTGCGACACTCGCGCCCGAGTGCCAAAGTACGGCAAGTTCATTGGACGTCTGTGTTTCAGCCCGTGGATGGAAATGTAGTTTTTTTCTGTGCTCGCGTGTTAGTTTGAAAACTGATGGCTTTTACGTCTGATTAGGAGAAGATGAATTCATCAGCAGTAGATCTCTACAGCAGTGATAACCAACTGGTGGCCCAGGGGCTACATCTGGCCCTTCAGAGCTTTCCATCCGGCCCGCTGAGTATTATTGTGCAGAAGAGGATTAGAGCCAAAAGATAATCAGGAAAGTTTATTAGGGATTTAACTTTTTATGACTGTGAAAAAAATCAAAATTCTGAGTTTCCCCAGACTTCTTAATTTAATCTCAGAAAATTAAGCTTTTTTTCCCAAAAAAAATACAAAATTTAAACTTAGAATTTGGGCTGTTTTTAAAAATTTAGTCTCTGAATATTTCCATGTTTTCCAACCAAAAAATACTTAATTTAATCTCTGAATTTTATTTTTTTTTACATACTTTATGTAATCTTAAAATTTTAGTTTTACCCCCCCCCCCCCCAGAAATACTAGAATTATTCTTAAATTTTTTGTTTTTTTCCCCAGAAATAGTAAATCTTATCTTTGAAGAGGATCCAGGCCTCGACTTGAAATCATAAATAATAAACATGTTCAATAGTTACGATCTGAAGTCCTGATGTGTGCGGAGCACCGAGGACAGCCGAGCACGTCCTCTGTGTCTGGACCAGAGCAAAACCAATCAGGGAGTGAGCTGGCTGAACGTAGCCATGGCAACCAGAGTAAAGGTGAAGTCAGACCGATGTCAAAATGGAGGTCCAACTTCATGTTTTGTTTAAAAAAAAATGAACGTCCAAGCAGTGTAACCTGTGATTTACATATAAAAATGTTGGAGGACGCTAACCGCTAGCTACATTTAGCCTCCTGACATAGTCCGCCATGTTTGTTTACATCAAAGTCACAAATGATCACGTGAGCAGAAAAAAAAAAAAAAGTATGACTTCCCAGGATTCTTGTATGCTCTTCATCACTCAAAGAAATCTGACTTTTTCCTCTCAATACTAAATTTGATCTCAGAATTCTGACTTTTCCCCAAAAATACTGCAATTAATCTGAGAAATCTGACTTTTTTTCCAAAAATACTAAATTTACTCCCAGAATTCAGCCTTTCCCCCCAAATATTAATTTAATCTGAGAATTTTGCATTTTTGCCCCCAAAATACTTTATTTAATTCCATAGCTTTGTTTCTTTCCCTGAAATACTCAATGTAATCTCAGAATTTTGACTTTTTTCACAGATTTAAGTTTTTTTTTTACTCTTATGATCTTCCGTGATAACAAAGTTAGAAAATGTTTGGTATACAAATATGTTGTTTTAAGGACAGCTTTTTGTGATTAAATTCCCACAACAATCATGAAACCCCATGTGGCTTCTTCAGGAGTGTTGACAGGGACATATACAAAGATCTCCCTTATTCAGCTGCATTAACTAATAAATCTGTTATTATCTGTCTTCATGTGTGTTTCCTCATCAGTTCATATCCTGATAATCTTCATGTCTGGACCAGGACTTTGTTAACTGGAAACCTGCAGGAGCATTTATGCGTCACGGCTCTGAATATCAGGAATCGATAAGGAATGGGATCGATGAGCAGAATTGTTTAGGGCTTTGGTTTCTGTAAAATCTGTTCAATCCCATCCCTAATTTATAACTTTGAGATTAAAGAAACACCTTTAAATCTTAATTATGTTTTTGATTGATAATCTGTTGGGCGTATTTTGCTTCTGAGCCTCAAACAAATGTCCCATTTGTTTCCTCCTCATGATGGCTGACGTCTGTTAAACTCGACAGAACATTAAAACACCGTCAGACGGGCTCGACTCCCGAGTCTACCCCAGAAAAAACTCTGAGAGAGTAACTGGATACAGAGGCATCCTCTCCGAGAGCAGCTGTCAGAGCGCCAGCTAACCCGGGAGATGACGGAGAATTAAACAACTAATCAGCCAACTCTGTCCCGTATTCTGAGCAGAGACGAGTGATTACTGATGTTGATAATTTCCCAGACCTGTCAGCCAGAGGAGCAGGAGCCGAGTCTTTCCCAGACCGTGAAGCAAGTTAAAGGAAGACGCAACTCTGTACAGGCTGAAGAATAAGAGTGAGCCGACACTGAAGTCGACTTCGATTATGTTGATTCATATTTGCAGAAACATGACCTGAAGTAGCCCCGTCGTAGCTCTGCAGTTTGGTGATGATCACATGGAAGCAGAGCCGGCTCTACCCAATGTGGCGCCCTACGTGAGATTTTATATGTCCCCCACTCTGTCGGCGATTTACTTGCAAAAGAAATCCAATAGCATTGCCTTTACCAGTGTCTTTAAATTATAAGATAGCATGTTAACCAACTTACATGCTTAACAAATGACAAATACACAAAATCAGACGTATTTGCTTTTGTCATTTGTAGCATTAATTAGGCATTGCTTAATAGTAATGAATTTTCCCAATTTTGTGGCTCCCCCTGGAGGCCATGGCGCCCTTTGCCCATATTCCCTAATGGGCCCTGCATGGAGTGGCCTGAAACCGAAGAGGAGAGCGTGTGTGTTTGAGTTTCTCTGGTTTCTCCTCTCCGGCCCTGTTATGACTATCTGATGAGTGTTTTGTCTCTGACCTCAGCCTTTGTTCCTTCGTTAAGTGCTGCTCTGATTTTTCTGATATCTGTGTGTGTGTGTGTGCTTGCGTGTGCTTGTTTTAGAGAGTTACGGGTCATGCCTCTGGAGGACGGTCTTCTCATGGGGGACCGGAGCCCTTATAAGGTCGAAGACTTTTCAGGGTTTGAGGTTGGAGATGTATGATTAAGTTAAAAGCTGTGGTCCTGGATTTAAGGTTCACCTCACGCAGGTGTGCAGAAGGTGTCAGGGTGCAATTCTACTGAGAGAAGCAAGTTTAAATTTCCTTACATTGGCCTCCCTCATTTTTATCAGCATAACTTTTATCATCATATTTATCTATATATCTCCGTAATAAATGAAATTAGCTCAGATGTAGGCTCTACCTCTGTCCTGCAGCCTAGCTTAGCTCCTTCTCCCCAGACTGTGTCTCCAGTGAAGCTGATTTTTTTAGCTCACTACATTTTAGTAGCTCAACTGCTCGACTGAAGCACAATGTGCTGCCAAATAAAGCCGTTAAGTTTTACTGTCTCCCACATTCACCACTAATAAGAGTATTTTCTGGGCTAATTACTTCCAGTCATTGTTAAGATTTCAGTGCATTTGGCTGAATTAGTGTAGAAGAAACACGACAAACCGGAGATTTGACTTTGGTCCATGAATGCATGAATTAAACATTCACTGACAGTGAATGGGTGTGAGGGTGGTAAGGACTTTGTGTTTCAGTAAATAAAAACAGAAAACAAAGATTTTCAAATCCTTATAGACCTATATTCAACTGAACTCTCTACAAAGACAAGATATTAATATTTACACTGACAAATAGTATTGTGTTTTTGCAACATGTACCAACAAACTGAGACAGGTTCATGTTTTCCTGTGTTCTTGCGTGATGTTTGACTTCAGTTGCTTCAGTCCGGGGTCTCCGTCACAGTCTAGTCCCTGAACTGTAAAACCAAGAAGCCACGCTGTTGTAATTCGAGCAGAATGTGTCTTCATCGTCTCTGAAATAAGCAGGGATGTCCCTGATGGCAGCATGTTGCTCCTAAACCTGTATGTACCTTTCAGCATTAATGGAGCCTTCACAGATGTGCAGGTTACCCATGCCATGGGCACTAACACCCCCCCATACCATCACAGATGCTGTCTTTGACCTTTGCTCTGATAACAGTCTGGATGGTCCTTTTCCTCTTTAGACCGGAGGACACCACGTCCATGATGTCCAAAAACAGTCTGAAATGTGGACTCAGACCACAGCAGACTTTTCCACTTTGCCTCAGTCCATCTCAGATGAGCTCGGCCCAGAGAAGCCGGCGGTGTTTCTGGGTGTTGTTGATATGTGGCTTTGTCTTTGCATGGTAGAGTTTGACCTTGACCTTGTAGATGTAGAGATGACCTGTGTTAACTGACAATGGTTTTCTGAAGTGTTCCTGAGCCCACATGCTGATATCCTTTACAGAATGATGCTGCTTTATAACGCAGTGCTGCCTGAGGGATCACAGGTCACAGGCATTCAATGTTGGTTTTGAACTTGCTGCTTATGTGCAGAGATTTCATTGGATTCTTTGAAACCTTTGATGATAGTTTGGACTGTAGATGATGAAATCCATAAATTCATTGATATATAAGTTGAGAAATGTTCTTAAACTGTTGCACCAGTTGGAGTTTTCTGAACATTCCTCAACTCTCCAGCTTTTTTTAAAACAGGTTGCAGGCCTCAAACTGAAAACGAGTGAAAATTTTCAACAAAACCATGCATTTTTTCAGTCTGAACATTAAATCTCTTGTCTTTGTAGTGAATTCATTTGAATATAAGCCAAAAAAGGATTTGTATTGTTTAACACGTCTCAGCTTCATTGGAACTGTTCTTCCTTCAGTCCCTGTGCTCTTTGATTTTTCATATTTTTATCTTTTTCTTGCATTAATTGGTTTCTTTCCCTCGATCACACATCATCACGCTGACCTGAATGAATCCTCTAACCTTCCGTCCTGTATGAAGGTTAGTGCATCACCTCCAGCTGTGTTTTCACTCGCTCCTCTGGTTCACTGACCGACCGGAGGGTCCATGATTTATGCGTGTGCGGGCCAGCGTGTGTGCGTGTGTGTCGACTCTTCACCCTTCACTCAGAGTGAGTTAAACTCTTCTTCTCTCCGTTTCCGTCTCTGTTGTTTTCTGTTTCCTCCTCCCCGTCTTCTCTTTGTCCTGCTGGTCTCGGCCGGGCAGTCAAATCTGGGACAGTTTGTCACAGGGGGCCCGGAGCTGGAGTGTAACTGTACTCTGGCTCAGCAGCCCGTGTGGGTAAATAAACACATCTCAGTCATCACACCAGGCAGAGTTTTTAGGCTCCTGCTGCAGAGCTTCAGCCTGTGCTGCTGTTCTCCCCGTGGAGTGCAGAACAATGATGCAGAACTTTGGAGAAACAGACTGGTAAATAAAGTCTGGTTGAAAACTTCAGGCAGAAGATACTGAAGAAAATAACCAAAATACAGGCAGATCTCAGAGCTAAGAGAAATGCTGATTAAAGAGAATCTGCTGATGTTGGTTCTGCAGCGCAGAATGACTTTATTGAATAATTTATGAAGCATGACTGAAGCAGTGTTACCAGATTTCTCTACTGAAAGAAGCGACCAGGTCGATAAAAACAAGCCCAAAACAAGAGACCTCCAATGTGAGATAACTTTTTTTAAGAGAAATGTTAGTAAAGCTTGTTACATTACATTTCAATTTCAGTGACAATTTTTCTTTGTTGGCTCTTAATTTACTTCTTCAACATGCTTTAGTTTGGAGGTGAACATCCTTTTCTTACCTTTACAGAAGTGAAGAGAGGAGCTACTGTTATTTATAACTCTGTTATCACTAAACAGTCTAACCTTGATTTTTGTAACCAAACAGACATAGTCAGGCCTTTAACGATGTTTTATGTTGATCCTCTACAGCTTTATCATGGTGGAAACAATAACAGTTGCGTTAGAAATAAATTTAATTCTGACTATAAAGATTTCTTTTTGGTGGAAACATCATTTTTGTATCATTCACAGTAAAACTTGCATTAGACTTTGGAGTGGGAGAAAATAGTTTGTGTAGCCCTGAATTGAGTTTATGTTGGTAGTAGAGCGTCAGATCCTTCATGGGTTTGGGGGCACAAAAAGCCCCAAAATACACAACCTGCAACTACCAATGTTAACAAGCAACTTTTCAAAAACAGAAGCCCATAGTCGCTTATAATAAGCAGATCTGGCAACTATGGGCTGAAATAGAATAAAATTAGAGCAAAGAGCCATGAAATACAGATCTTCAGTCTGCCTTTGGGTTTGAACCAAGACAAACATTTGTATTTGTGATAAGAGGAAAAAAAGTGATGTCTCATGGGTTAGTCATTGCTGATCCTCAGAATGAAAAAATACAGGATAGAAAAAAGCTGTTTATGGATTTAAAGTCTATTTATACTCCTCAACAAACACTATTGGAAATGTCATTTCAGTGGATCATTTCTGCACTTTAATAACACAAACTGGTTTTTACTTTATGTCCTTAAAAAGCCTGGTTATTCATATTTACAACGAGGCACAACTTGTAAGGATTGTGAAATCATGGACTAGGCAGCACAGATAAATGTGAAGGTAGGCCCCCAAAAATGCACCAAAATCCCCTGAGAGTGAAGCAGGTGTTCTGCTGCACAGAGCTGCAGGATTATTTGGTGTCAGCCCTGGTACTGTTTCCAAATGTAGGATCCTGAGACTGCTGAAGTCAAGGTGGGAGACCAGGGAGACAACACCCACCAAAAAATTGAGATCTCTGCTTCATGTATGTGAGGCTTTTTCCACTATCAGCTCGACTTTACTCCAGAAACAGTTTTTCACGTCACCTCCTGAGCCGAGCTGAGACTGGACGTGATGTGGACCCTTGTCGGCTCTTTCCCCTCTCCTAACAGTTTGTTGGCCTGTCGGTCTTTACGTGCGCCTGGATCAGCTGTCACTGTTTATTAGATTAACCAGTTTAGCCTCACCGAGCGTCCGCAGAGCCGCTCCTCTGCACCTCATAATTAATTCAGACTCAGCTCGTACACTCTGCCGTCATACTGATGGGCCGGTGTCCCAGGCGGAGAGCTTTTACACAGGTCTGCCTCAGGGGTGGGGGGGGCAGGTTATGCTCCTCAGTCATGAACTGTCTTTGGGGCAGAGGGGTATTAATATTGATTGTGGTTTGGTGCACGTGCATGCATATTTCAGTGAGCGAGCGTCCAGACGGCGGCTGTCTGAGGGCTTTCATACTTTAAGTGACTGGGTAGAAGGTCGATTCTAATTAAATTAAGTCCGTTATGTAAATGCACTGAAACTGATCTGTAAGTTTGGAGTCCTGAATGGACGAGGAGTAGAAGCGGAGCAGGATCCAGACGCATGTTTGCACCCACAGGGCTGGTGACAGCTGTGGTTTTGGGACCAGGACGTCTATATCCAGAGATCCGGGAAAGGCCGCTTAAGGCGAGACCGGGGTCATAGTCGTCGCCCCCTAAGCTCACACACAACCCAAACGACATGAAAACCGAGATGCAGAAGCATTCCTCCATCCTCAACACCCCCCACCCTCCGCCTGCCTCCCGTCTCAAAGACTTTTACTGCCGCAGATGGCTGCAGCCGGCTCACCACAACCTGCCCTAACCTTTCATTCTCCGTCATCTGGAGATTTGGTGTTTCTCCAGCCATCCTGTAATTGTACTCTAGAGGACAAACGTCTTAAAAGGGACTATATTTTAGACTTGAATGGTACTGGGACTGTACATCTAAACACTGCAATGATAGGACCTGCATGGCATGATTGCAGGGAAGGGTTAAAAACGTTCATTCCTCTGTTAAGGACATTTTTGTACGTATGTATGTTCTCAGCGTCATTTTTTCCATCAGGATCACACAGATGTTCTCTCTGTGTTGGTGCCTCTACACGTATAATGAACATGGCAAAGTTTGAGGCAGAAGATCTTAAAGGTCTCTGAACTCCAGGCCTGTAAAAAAGGGCTGTTGTGTCTCTTATTGGCCACAATTACATGATGTTTTTTAATTCGGATCTCAGTATCTTCATGTTTACATGGAAATAGTAACTCTAAATTGAGGTTTACATGGAAAACACGGTTATTCGCCTTTATTCAATTCTGCTTAAAGTCTGGGGGTTGGGAATGGTTCTGATTGGACAGGGGGCGGATGTGACATATTTACGTCGACCGGAAGAAAACAAACTCCAGTTCAGCGTCTCCAGCATCTCTGCCAGGGAAACTTCGTCCAGCTTAGACACTACAATTTTAAAAAGGTCCACATTTTTATGCTTATTATTGTTTCCAAATCTTCTAAGGCTCTAATTAAATAAATTGTCTCAGCTCAAGTCCAGCGCTTACTTCGGGCGGCCATCCTGTTCCCGTCAGCGACAGGATAAGGGATCGAGCATGCGCTGAACGACTGGAGTTAAAGCGGAATGAACGTATACATGATCAAGGAATTATTTAATTTGGATTTATATCAGAATAAACCTGCCACTTACTTCAGAATGAAGTGTTATTTGAATTATCAATTACCACGTTTACATGAGAGCTTTAATTCCTCTTTAATACTGAATAAAACTTAAATGCTCTTTAAAAAGATAAAAAATGACTTTTCAATCTTTCAATCAGTTTCAATCTTTTTAAAGAGGATTTAGGTTTTATTCTGAATTAAAGGGGAATTAGAGCTCTCATGTAAACGTGATAATTGACACTCATGAATTTTGTATGTTCCTGAGCAGCCATATTTGAATGCCAGCATCTCTGAATCAAGCAAAGATTTCTGGCTGAAATTTGGTTCCTTAGGTAATTTGGTCCCAGGCTTTCAGATTCTGTCATCAGAAAAGATCTTTCTCGTCTAGTTTCGGAAGTATTGGTCTCCAATTTGGGATGTTTTTATGTGGGAAAATGGAAAAATTCCATTATCAGGGGGCAGTGTCCGTCTACAATCATTAACAACAAGCTACTGGTGCTGGATTCCTACGACTTGAGGACAGGACTGTCTGCAGGAGGGAACCTGACTCTGCATAGTTCTTACTTTAGGAGACTCTAAAAATGGTCCCGGCTTAAAAAAATACACTTTCTGACAAATTTTTGACTGGCAAATCCACCATGTGGTCATAAAACTTTCTGTATATTATTGTACATGCTTTACCATCATCTGCTAAAAAACAGCCTGTTTTCCAACCTCCTTCATATTTAATTATTTTTGTCAAATGCTGACCAAAACAGTTTTTTTAAAGCCAAATCTGAGTTGGTTATGTTTATTTACCAAACCTCGGCTCCAAACAAACCAGGCTGCTGAGTGTAAATCCCAGTTTCCGGCGTCTGTCTTCTGCCTGGCGTCTTTCTTTTTTGTTAACATGTGTATTTAATTTTGACAGCCTCTCTCCGTCCTGAAGTCCTGCCTGACTCAGTCACAGACCGAGGCCGGTGTTTATTCTGGGTGACAGTGGAGCAGTTGAAGGCCTGAACGCAGAGCTGCCAGCTTCACCTCCAGACGGTGCCAGACCTCTGGACCACTGAAGAACTTCGTGAATGCGAGTCTTTGCCGTCCCATCAAAGCAAACGAACAGGGCTGAGATAGAAGTATTTTTTTAGGAGGAACTTTCGTGACTTTTGGTCCTGTTTGGCTTGGCCGTGAGTCTCTGTGGCGTGCCCGGCTCGATCTGCTAAATCCATTAGAGGCGACGGACAGAAGGAAGGAGGAGGGACGGACAAGGGAGGGATATTAAGATAGAGAGGTTTAGGAGCTGGCACCGCTGGAGGAAAAGTTGTTCTTTAAAGCTGAGATGTGAGAGCATAAACACACTCCCATCCTCAGATACACTCGCCCCCGTCCTGCAGAGACGCTCGCCTGCAGTATGGTAACAGCTCTGAGCGTGGAGGCTCATGTTTGAGGCTTTGAGGCGAGCGCGCTGCAGATGCAGATTATGGGGGTGCAATGCCAGATAATAATGTGGCTGAGACTGAATGGAGCCCGCCTGCTCTGCCCTGCCTGTCAATGCGGTCGCACAGAGATGATGTCACTGCTCGTATGCACATGTGCTGTGCAGGCGTACGGAGGCGCAGGCTGACAAATCAATGCAACAAGTGAGCACTACGAGGTCTTTGTTAGGCTGTGATATGATGCAGAGCTTTAAGACTGGGACTGGTTAAAGAGATGTTTTTGGTTGTTGTGCACACATACAGTGATATAAAAGCAAAGTGCACAGATACTTAGAGAGAGAAATGAAAACACAGTGAGCTAAGCCTCTGAACTTCACATTGAGCTAATATTTTTTCATAATTATAATTAATCTGTTGTCTTATAGGGCTTTCACTTCCCAAAAATCAAACTTGATCATTTTTGAACATACATGCGAAGAACCGAAGATATTCAGACCCCCTCTCCCCCCGCTGGCTCTGCTGCAACACAGACACAGGACATTTCCATTAAAGTCATTTTAATATTTCACTTTCCTGAGGCCACACCTCCAGGCTGCATGTCCTGGTGTATGAATCTTGCAATCTTGTCCGCAAGAGCCTTTTTCTTTACCTCTTGCGTGACCCGCACAGGGCTGCTTTGCACATAATTGACACAAAGTGCATCCACATTGCTCTCCTCAGATGGTTCGGAGTAGTTATTGTTTGCTCTGAGTAGCCTCCATTTTCTCACGGAGTCTTCTTTTTTTGGTTTAGGCAGACTAGCTGCTAGCTAAGACATATCGCTGCCCTCACAGTTAATAGGCTGTTTAGGTGTACTACCTGTTGTTGAGGTCAAGAGGACATGGGAGGACGTGCCCTTTGTTGGACTGAGCAGTTCACTGTTTCAGGCAGATAATGTGCTGCTGAACTGTAGAATTTTACCTCCACCAAGGAGGTTGTGTTTTAGCAGGCGTATTTTTGTTTGTTTGTGAGATTACGCAAAAACTACTGGACAGATTTTGCTGAAATTTTCAGGAGATGTTGGTAATGGTCCAACTTAGAAATGATTCGATTTTGGTGGTGATACGCATTTTTGTCTGGATGCAAAAAAATCCAGAAATCTCAAAAAATCCCATAAGTTAACATTGGGTGGATTTTAAAAAAACATATCTCTGCCATTTTTTAATGGATTTACTTTCAATTTCACAGGATAATATGGGGTTCATGTCTCCATCATCAAGGTAAATTTCATCTGGATCTGATCCAGATTGACATCAAAACACTGAACTTTATAAAGGGAAATCCCATTGACGACATTTAATAATTCATATAAAATCAAATATTAAGTGATGTTAACCAAAACTTGTGTTCATACAGGATAACAACCTCCATGTATGTGCTGAGTTTGGTCTGGATCCTGGCTCTGTTGTGGATCTGGTGATCCAGAACTGTATCTTTTACAGGGTTTGTGGAAAAGCCTCTGTGAACTGAGCTGCTTGGCAGAGGTCTGCGCTCTGTTTCTTGTCTATTTGAATTTATATTTACAGTTCGAGTATGGATACTTTAATAAGAAGAATGAGGTGACGGCCCTTTTGCCTTATGTTTCTCAGGACTCAGAACAGGAAGGGAGGGTCGGGGAAGTTTGCGGGGGTAGAGGAAACTTAACGTTGAAAGAAAGCGTTTGTTGTCTGAAAATCTGCTCCAAATGTTAATCATTAAACCTCTAAGTTTGCCTTCTTCTGCTGCCACCAGGGGGAGTGAATAAAGTGGTCATCTTTCTCCCACTGACCCTCTCGCTGCTGGAGCCAGGGCTCGTTCAGCCTGAGCGATAGTTTAGCTCTCCATTCCTCATCGGGCCGTGTTGTCCAGAGAAAACACGAGCGCATTACGGCACACGTCAAAGGGGAGATGAAGTCATGGGCTGACTGCTCATTGACAGTGACAGATTGCAGCAGCGAGGTCCGTTGATCAATATAACCTTTCACTGACACACGGCTGGAGTAATGAGGGGGGGAGAGGACGCAGAAAGACACATACGCACTCCTGAAACACCGCCTGACTTTGTTTTTAATCACCAGCTTCATCTACAGCTCATGGTCCCCGAGGCCGCCCGGCCAAAGTAAACTGTAATCACTCCCCAGAATCAAACTCTCTGTTGTGTCCCAGATCTCCTCCTTCCAGCCCTCTGCTTTGTTCTTCCTCTGCTCCCTCTCCGGTGCTCGCCGTGGCGGCATTATGGCACCGTCCTGCGGGTTCATTTCGTCACAGCGGGGTCTCCAAAGACTCTGACTCAGCAGCCGGGTCGCAGGGTTTCTTTTCATCATCGCACCCTCGATTCTCCCCGTCAGACCGCTCCTTTCAACTTTTCCCTCAGAGTTTTTGTTTTAAACAGGGCGTCCCGCAGCAGAAGTCAGGGCGTGTTCGGAGGCTCATCTCACTCCCTCCCCCCGTTCTTTCTTTTTCTTTTTTTGGGTCAGGTCGCAGCAACTGTCCCGAGCAGCCGTCTGGACCACATGTAAGGGTCAGTGTCCCGCTCCTGGTCCCAGAGGGGCTTTAGACTTTATTAACCCCCCAGCCCCGTGAACCATCAGGAGGTCAGGGGGTCAGGGAGCGGCTGGTGAGGTCAGATGATTGAAGGAGGAATTATTCAACTACAAATAAAGCTTTTTATTCCCTCATAAGACCTCCACAAGCCGACTAGAGCCAACTCAAATTAATAACATTAATAAACCTAATGTGATTAACGACTTGGTTCTCTCACTCAGAAAAAGTCTAATTTTACTCCAAAAGTGTTTTTCTAACTTCAGGCCAGACAGGAAGGGAATATAAAACAGCAGAATGGGCACAGATTTATTATTTAGTGCTCTAATAATCCTAAAATAGTCACATTAAAGCTCCTGTGAGGAGGTTATGAAGCCAGCTTTCAATAATGGAAAGGCCTTCTGATTAACTGAAAAAGCTAACAAGGTCATCAAGAAGAAGCTCTCGATTTACCGCTCGATCTTCGTTCCTGCCCTCACCTATGGTCATAAGCTGTGGGTAATGACTGAAGGAACAAGATCGTAGGTACAAATGACTGAGATGAGTTTCCTCTACAGGTTGACACAACAGATCCTGGGTCAGTCAGGAGCGCTGCTAAAAACTGCAGCTTTGGCGATCACAGGATTGCGTTGTCTGAAATTGCAATTTTGATCTGAAAACAATAAATCTTTCAGCCCTGCTGCATACTAAGGACACACAAGAAAAGTGCCTTAAAGTCTTTTTATTATACTATTATTTTGTACTTTTTACCAGATTAAGATTAGAGGGATTAAATTTGGTTTAACAAGGAACACATGGGGTGATGGTTTGGTGAGGTGCGTTGCTCTTGTCTTCTGCAATTCCCATTTGTCTTGTGTCCTAAGGATTCTGTCCACTGTCTTTACAACATCCTGAGAGGCCATACATGCTCAGAAATATCTTTAAAAAAAGTTATCACACTGCACACCACTGACAAGAACAGTGCCCTGAAGTATGTAAATGGACCCTCACCACAACATATCACATATGTGAAATAAAGATATTTGGTCTGTGCAGGATGACATGACAGCAGATCACAGCTCCAGCAGGTGCCTCCAGCCTCTTAACTAGATTTCTGACATGTCTGAGAAATTGGTTGTATGACGGCACTTAGTCACACAGAAGGAGCAGATTCTTCTTCTGTCGTCATTACGTGCTGTTAGACAGCCTCTGCCTGGATGATTGGCCCTTCCCTTGTTTCAGGAAATATGAACAAGCTGAAGGTTTGGCTGACACGAGGTTTTTCCTTATTCAGCTGCCATGTGTGACTTTTCATGTGTGGGGACAAGGAGATCTTTTTTGTCTTTGTGTGGATTTCAGGCATGCTTAAAACAGCACAAATAGCCGAGGTAAAGTAAAATTGAGTTTTACTAGTAAAGTTTTTTGGCTCACCAGTGCACGAGTAGACCTTACAAGTGAAGCAAAATCCTCTACTTGTAGACAGTTTTGCTTTTCTGGTAGCACTAGTACATTTTACTTGTACTGTACTCAAGGCTTTACTAGTAGTACAAGTAACACAAAATTGTTTGCTAGTGGGCAATTTTGCTTTACTAGTAAGGTCTACTCAAGCACTAATAGTACTAATAGTAATAGTAAAGCCAAAAGATTCACTAGTAGTACTAGTAGACCTAATGCAAATGAAGTAGGAGGGATCATAACCAAATCCAGCACCCTGATTGGTTTTAATATTTTAAAAAGCCAATGAGAAGTCTGAATTTGCTTTTCCCCACCCCTTTATTAGCATATCAGGCTTACTTGCTTCATTAGTAAAGTCTACTCGTGCACTAGTTGACCAAAATTGAGTACATGTACTCAAAAGTTGAGTACTAGCAGAGCTGAACTATGTTTGATATCACCAATATCTGTTTTTTGCCCAAATGGCTTTCCATATTCAAAGACTGTGGAGGCATTACCTCATAATTATTGCATTTAAAGACAGTCTTTGTCTTTTTTCTTTTATTGCCTGGAGCTCAGCCTGTGTAAACGTCAGTCACTGGTCTTTTCTGCATAAGCGAGTATAAATACCTCAATTTAACGTATGTGCAGATTCTCCAGCCGGCTCGAGCACTCTCATGAGGCAGGAGACATTCCTGAAGTTAACCGTCCAGATTATAGATGCACACAGGGAGTGATTGTCTGGGTGAATATGGCTGCAGCAAAGACCAACACCCTCCTCTGGACCAGCATCTGTCTCCTGGACCCCTGCCTGAATCAGACGTTCATGGTTTTCATCATTTGCTCTAAAGCAGAGCTCATCAGGACGGGCTCCTCCACCTTCTGTTTAGTTTACAGGTGGATGTTGTGATCAGCGTCCAAGACCATGAGCTGCATCCTGTGGCCTCCACATGTTCTGATAAGTTATATCCAAGAGGTATGATCTCCCTCCACGCAGGATGTTTTTGAGTTACATGCTCCATCGATCTTCCCATACAAATACTCCCATAAACAACTGATCTCATGTTGAACATCCTCTAAATATTTGCAGAGCTCATCAAGAGGAAAATATGCATTTATCTCTGAAGACCTTTGCAGTTTAAATACGCCTGAACGTCAGGACTGTGTTTCTAGAGCTGAGCAGCGCCGTGCAGAAGTATGTGTGTCGATCCCGGGTCAAGTACCATTTGCAAATAATTACTGGTGTTTGTTTAACTTGCCTGGAGAAGCAGATGTTGGGCTAGAGTCGGGCTCGTTTTGTCAGGTGAGTTTAAGATAGCCTCTTAAACTCTGTGGAATTCTTTTCCTGTGTGCAATCTGATGAGCAGAGTTGCCAGGTCTGCTTATTGTAAGTGACTTTGGGCTTCTTTTTTTGGAAAGTTGCTTGTAAACATTGGCAGTTGCAGGATGTGTTTTATTGAGCTTATTGTGCCCCCAAACAGGAGGGATCTGATGCTCACTCTACCAATACAGACTCATTTCATTAGTTACACAAACTATTTTGTGTAACACAAATGTAAATTTTACATTAAAAAAGGGGCAAAAATGAGGTTTCCACCAAAAGGAAATCCTTATAGCCAGAATTAAATGTATTTCTAATGTAGCTGTTGCTGTTTTCACCATAATAAAGCTGTAGAGGATCAACATAAACTTAGACAAAAGCCTGACTATGTTTGTTTGGTTACAAAATCAGACTGTTTAGTGATAACAGAGTTATAAATAACAGGAGCCCCTCCCTTCACTTCTGTATAAAGAAAATGATGCTCCACCTCCAAACAAAAGCATATTAAAGAGATAAATTAAGAGACAAAGAAAAAAAAATGTCACTGTGAAATTGAAATGTAATGTAGATAAAAATTAAAACATGCTTTATGTCGATTTGTCTTTAAAAAAGAGTAGTAGATCACATTAGAAAAAAAACAGCTGGAGTTTGCCTGTTTTGGGCTTGTTTTTATCAACCTGGTCACTTATTTTTGTAGAAAAATCTGGCAACACTGCTGATGAGACATCTCTTCACCTCCATGACGCTCGACAGGTCGAGCAAATTTGCAGAATTTATGGTCAAAGTGTCTGACCCCGGGCTGCGTGCGTGACTTTCTGGACAGTTTCTGTATCTGCCTGTGATTAGATCCAGTCTGTGACTCGGATGATTCAGAGTTTGCACGGGGAGGGTTCGATCATGATTTAGAGTTGGCAGAGATTACAGTCTTTGCCCCATAAAGGCCCTGCTGGAGCAGCTATAGACCCACTTTCTCATGCATTCCTTGTATTTAGGAGCGTTAGCTATCATGGAATAAGAATCCTTTACACTCAGGGAGAAGATCTTGATGCCTATTTTAGTGTTTTTAATGGTTTTTCCCTCAGGGATTCCAGTTTGTGACTGTGCCGGGCACTTGAAATGTTCTCACTCAGGGAGTAGAAGTTGTTATCCCTCAGATAAATATAGTTTATGGTTCTGTCCTCAGTGTGGTTGAAGCCCCTGGACAGAATTAGACTTCCATTTTCATGCTCTAGCAAATCTTTCTGATCCAGCTGCAGTTTTCCAGAGTGTGTAAGCCTTTTATTGGGAAAAACGCAGAAATTCAGCGGGCAGTGTCTTCAATATAAGGCTCGGATCGTAAAAGTGTTAGCACGCTGTCATGCAAGGATTACATACGCTCTGTGAGGGATGAAAAATTATTTTTATTTCGTAGAAAGAGAGAGAGAAAGAGAGAGTTTTCAAGATGTTTGAATAAATAAGAAAACTCAGCTCATGCCGGTGCAGACTGATGTCCTGAGTCTCCTCTGTGACGACAGTTTTAGCCTCCGATGATGATAAAAACAAGACGATGAGCAGTGCAGGTTTGAGTCTGAAAATGCAGTAAGTGGGTTAAAGTTTAGCATGTCCTGGTTCTCAAAGTCAGGATACACTTTAAGTACCTGAAATAAGGTTCATAATGAACACATGCACAGGTAATAAAACAAATCTGATGTTGCTGAGATGTAGAATTTCAGCGTTATGCCTCATTTGCCTTCCTCTGTATGCATCCTGTGTGTCACTAAATGACACATTTTGAATAAATAATCCTAAAAGCAAAAGTCCTGAAACACCAATAACATCTTAAACCATCTCTGCACAGATATGCCAAACATCCTGTAAAAGAAGGAGTGATCAATATGTCAGGATCATTTATGAACAATGATTTGCAGATCAGGCTTCTTCAGCCTTTCCCGTCCTCACTGTAACACTGAAAACTTGTATCTTCATCTTCATCATTTTCTTTTTTTATGAATCAGACTGACTGGTCACCTTCTGCATTAGAGGTGTTTTTTTATTATAAGTTTTAAACAAATTAAAGTATCATAACCAATATCCAATTATTGAAACAGAATTTTTTCTTTAAGTGATGCAGCATTGTTTAATCAAGAGTGAAAGAGAGTCAACTCTTTGTCAAGCCCCGCCTTTTACAGGAAGTGATCCTCTATCCTCCTAAGTAACTGTTGCTAGGTTAGAAAAGACCTGTTGTTGCTTGCCCCATTTGAAGCAATGGAAATAACTCCCTTATTGACTCAGTTCAATTCATATTTTAATATTCTTTTTAAGAACAAATTTGATTCTGTTTCTGATTGGTTGGTCAGTTAACCAATCAGAGAGCCAACAAAGGGATAGTAGTGACGATAAAATTTGTTACACACATCTATGGTTGCTCTTGAGGAAACATGATTAAATTAAAGGTCCCATGTTTGGTGAAATCAGTATTTTTTTTGCTCTGAATGTTGTTGAAGGGTCAAATGGAAACTACCTGGGGTTTATGATGTCACAACTATACAGCCTCCACCTACTTGTGTTTCTACTTGTCACAGGCAGACGCCATGACTGTTTTGTAAGTCTGAGGCCTGTAACCCCTCCTCCACCCTCCCATCAGGCATCATTTGGGCAGCCAATCAGTGCAGAGCTTGTTATCCTGGCCTCCTGTAGCCCCGCCCCCTCAGATCAGAGCAGTTCCAAAGGGGAGCGGAAAAGAGCTGCAGTAATAAGTAATAGTGATCTTAATAACAATCCAAATCATGAAGATCATTTTTTTCACCATACTGGAACAGCCCTGCTCCAAATGTCAGAATTCCTTCTGCACTCTGGAAGTGTTTTATTTTTTGTTTCTGGCTGACTCTAGTCTAACCCTCTGTCTCTCTCTTTTGTTTCTTCTTCTCTTCAGGTGTAGCAGGACCCAGCCATGCTGATAACAAGCAAAGGGTCAAGGCGGAGGCCGTGGGTCAGCCGACCTCGAGTGTGTTCAAGTCTCTCACCGTTTTATTCCTGCATCATCCTCGTTCTCGTTCAGTCCACTTCGGTCCTTGGAGCCCTGGAGCTCCAGCTGGACGAAGAGCAGCCCGAAGGGACCATCGTCGGGGACATCAGTGCGGGGTTACCGCCTGGTGAAAGTGCCAGTCTTTACTTCATCTCTGACCATGAAGGCACGGGCGTGGGAAACGATCTCCACATCGATGAGACCACAGGGATCATCACCACGGCGAGGCGTCTGGACCGTGAGCAGAGGGACCACTACAGCTTTATCGCCGTGACAATGACGGGGACCACCATCGAAGTCTCGATCACTGTGAATGACATAAATGACCACGCGCCTGCTTTCCCCAGAAAGAAGGCTGTTCTTAAGATCCCGGAGCACACAGCGGCGGGGACCAGGTTTTCCCTGGAGCCTGCAACAGATGCTGACAAGGACCAGCTGACCACCCAGGGCTACGCCATCCGGGAGGGGAATGTGGGCCAGGCCTTCAAACTGGAGACCAAGAGAGCGGCTAACAAGGTGCTGTATCTAGATCTGGTGGTGAATGGACTGTTGGACCGGGAGAAACGCTCGTCCTACACCCTCGTCCTGGAGGCCTTTGATGGGGGCTCGCCCAGACGGATGGGGTCCATGACCCTGGAGGTGACTGTGACTGACATCAACGATCATGCCCCGGTCTTCAACCAGAGCAGATACCACGCCATTATCTCTGAGAGTCTCCCTCAGGGCAGCAGCATCCTCCAGGTCAGATCCAGTCTTTGGACCTCAGCTCGTGTGTTAGCTCCTCATGCTTGAGTTGATTTTAATGTCAGGGTTTGAATTTCAGGTGTTTGCAGCAGACGAGGACGAAGGTGATAATGGTCTGGTCCTTTATGAGATCAACCGGCGCCAGAGTGACCCCGACCGCTATTTTGTGATGGATATGAAGTCTGGCATCATCACCCTGAACAGGCCCCTGGACTACGAGCTGAAGAGGGTCCATGAGCTGGTGGTCCAGGCCAGAGACAATGCCAGCCACCCTGAGGTATGGTCCTCCAGTGCAGAGCTTTGATATAAAGAACGTTCAAGAAGCATCAAAAATATCTAAAACATTTATTCTAATCCACCTTCACTTAACAGATCCAAATAAAAGTCTTACTACAAGGAAGAAAAGGCACAAATAAGGCACTGAATTGAAAATATCTGCCAATGAAACAAGCAGAGCTGTGGCTGCAGTCAGACTTCAGTATGAGCCGTCTACAGACCTGAAGTGAGGGGCTTCACTGATGGAGTTCATCCATAGCTGTTTGGCCAAGGGTCAATTTAACAGCACTTTTTAATTTTAGTCCTCTGCCTAAAATATCTTTTAGTTTTAGTCATAATTTACTCATCTAAATTGTTTTAATTTTGGTCTACTTTTAGTCGATGAAATCTGCTGTAAATTTAGTCGACTAAAATATGAAGTGTAAAGGGTAAGGCATTTTTTATGTTTCCTTGAATTTCCGAAGTCATGTTTTACACTTGGATACAATCAAACATCTAATAACCCTTTACTGAATGCTAGTAAAGTCTGAATGTATAAATGAACAGAAACAAATTTTCCTTTTGTGTGAAATGCAGTCACCTTTATTTAGGCTACCTGGCAGAGCATCTCAGTTACAATACCAGAACTGACAACAAACAGTGAACCTGCTCTACATGAATATATCAATTCATAAAGAGAGGAGCTCTGATTGGATCGTTCCACAACTTATCCCACCACCACCAACCAAAGTAGCTGTGATTGGATATATTCCTAACTTGTCCCTACTTTCTATATGACCAAATTAGGTCTGATTGGATTAAGTCTCTGTCAAACATTTTAGTCTAGTTTTTATTTGTTGATGAAAATGTCAGTTAATGTAGTTTGAGTTTTTGTCCATGTGCACTTGTTTTTATGAGTCACTGTCTAGTTTTCATCAGGGGAAAAAGGTTGTTGATGAAAATAATTAGTCAACCAAATTAACATTTGTCTGGTCCATTGTATACAATGGATGTTACTGTATCTTGCTTTCTTCAGCATAGATTTGTGATGTCTGTCTTACTTCAATAACGTAAATATCGATGAAATGACCATTCAGAGTGAGGTCACTTTGAGAAATGCGAGATATGGATCTGATTTGGGACCACATATGAAAGTAGCCTTCAGACTGTCATAAAAAGGTCATATATGGGTTAAAGTCTGATTTGGACCTTCTGCCTGCAGTGTGAACGCAGCCTAAGAGACCAATTAGCTGCCTGTCAGTTCCCAAACCAGTTAAGAAGGAAGTTTGAGTCATGTAACGAGGCCCTGTGCAGCATTTTAGACAGAAACTGCCTCCAAGAGAGGCACAAGAATTACACAGAGCCAAAATACATCCAGAGAAATAAGTGTAAATATGTAGTTTTTAGTCAATGATCTTGGTATGATTTGAAGTTTTGTGAGATGGTTTTGATTTTTTTGTTCTATCTCTACAGTCAGACAGCATTCAGGACGCTGATTGGGCTTAATGGCAGCAGAAATATTCTGATAGACTATCCTGAAAAAAAAAACCAACAACATGTTTTTAACTCAATTTTTCTTAGAAGGATTGAAGTTCTTCATAAATTGTTGCAGAAATAGTGGAGTTACAAGAGTGAGGATATGAGGTTTCTGGTTGAAATTCTATCACATTTCTGATTAATCTTGATTTTAATTGGACATGTATTTCAAAAGTGATCCTGTTTTCTGTCAGATCTGTGTAGACTTCAGGTTAAATGGATTTAAGACATTGAAGTACATGTTAAAGGGGCTGTTTGTCTTTATTTTGAATACTCTGTGCCCTTCTGCTTCCCTTGATATGAGCCTTCAGGAAAAGTTTGAAAACCACTGCCTGACATGTCACCATGAAAACAGTCAGGGTCAGGAGCCATAGAGAGGTCATTCACAGTTATGGAGCATAAGAGAAGAATAGATAAATAGATCAAAATAAAGACTAATCACTGCCCTGCCTTCTTTTCAAGCCTCTGAGACAAAATTTAAACAGATCATCTGGCCACAGCAACACATCAGGCTGCAAACAAGCAACCTTATGACACAATAACACTCTGAAGTCTTCATATTTTGAACAGAGCAGAAGAAAATGAGACTCACTTTCCACTAAACTCACATAATTCACACAGTCTGCATTCTTCTGAAATAGTTTTTAATCGACCATCTCAAAGGACAGAAGACCAGATCTTAGCTGTGCAACCTTCCACGTCTGGATTACCGAGTTATCACATCGGAGATTCAGTTTGATCATCAGGCCACATAGTTTGAATTTGGCATCTGAACTTTGACCTCATCACTCCTAGATTTACTTTACATGCAGACTTGAGGAGTGATTCAGTGGTATCGTTAGCCTCTCATAAGAGTGTGGATGCTTCAGTTTGTCGAGCGAGGGATTTAAAGCTGGAGTGCAGAGGAAGAAGATCAGACTTCCTTCAGCTTGGATTGATGTTTAATGCTCTGGGAGGGGGCGGGACGTGTTCACAGATGTGAGGCATGAAACACATTTTATTCTGAAATGACTGAAAATGGTTTTTAAATGATATGAGTGGACTTTCAGTAATGATGAAGTTAAACATCGTGGTACATTTGAGCTTTCAGTCAATATTATGTCCAATAAATGTGAAATTTAAGGCAAATTTCTGCCCCCCCCCCCCCCCCCCCCCCCCCCCCCCCCACACACACACACACACACACACACACACACACACACACACACAAAAAATGCCTGAAACTGATAGTTTACTCTGATATCTTGATTTTTGTGTTTTTCTGGAATGTTTTTTTTAGAGATGAAAAGTTAAAGTGCTCTCAGCAGCAGCATTTTTTATTTATTTTATTCGTTTTTTTAACCTTTATTTAACCAGATTAGTCCAATTGAGATCATAATCTTATTTACAAGGGCGACCTGGCCAAGAGGTCAGCAGCACACGTCATAATAAACAAAAATTCAAGAAACAATTAAGGCAATAAATAACAAATAATAACTATGGAAAGAATTCAAAATTCACTTAAAGCTCAGATGATGATGATGAAAGCTCTGAGCATCGTCTCTGTCTCTGAAGATGTGCTTCATCTCTTTAAAAAATCTTTCACATTCAACGTCACTCCAGTTTTTCATTCTGTCCTGTTTTCTCAGGTGACCAACGCTTTCGTGACCATTCATGTCCGGGACTACAACGACAACCAGCCCACCATGACCATCATCTTCCTCAGCGAGGACGGCTCCCCACGGATCTCAGAAGGGGCCCAACCGGGCCAGTACGTGGCTCGAATATCCGTCACCGACCCGGACTATGGAGAGTACGCCAACGTAAACGTGTCCCTGGAGGGGGGCGATGGGAAGTTTGCTCTTACAACCAAGGACAGCATCATCTACCTGATTTACGTGGACCAGGTCCTTGACAGGGAGGAGCGAGACTCGTATGACCTCAGGGTCATGGCCACAGACTCCGGCACACCCCCCCTCAGAGCGGAGTCGTCCTTCACCATCCAGGTGACTGATGTCAACGACAACCCGCCTCTGTTCGACCAGCAGGCCTACAGACAGACCATCCCCGAGGTGGTGTACCCCGGCTCCTTCGTCCTGCAGGTCACAGCCAGAGACAAGGACCAGGGTCCGAATGGAGACGTCCGCTACAGCCTCCTCAAGGGCAAGAACTCCCACTCGGACTGGTTTTCCATCGACCCGGTCACAGGGATCATTACCACGGCGATGGCTCTGGATTTTGAATCAGAGCCGGCTCCCAGTGTGACTGTGGTGGCGACGGATGGCGGGAAGCCGCCGCTGTCGTCCACGGCGAAGGTGGACATAGTTCTTCAGGATGTTAACGACAACACACCGGTGTTTTCCAGCAACTTCTACAACGCATCCATCAAGGAGAACACTCCAGCTGGGACCTGCTTCTTAGAGGTAAGAGAGACCCTAAAGACTTTGTTCCACGCTCTTGTTTCGGCTCTGAAACCTCCCCTCATTACTCTATCTGGTGCGGAGCTGCTGGTTTTAATTCTCAGGGTGGTTTATCTTACACCGCTGCCCCACTTAGGCAGCCAAGACTCAGTCCTCACTGTCTTCCCTGCGTTCCCATCGCTTTCTTCACGTCCTCTTCTCACTCACACCCCCTCCCTGATTACTCTCCTGGCAGCAGCCTGATAGATACGTTCATATAAATGAGTCTGGAAGTCAAAGTCTCAAGTCCTGCTCCTCTCGGAAAAAGACGGTGCTCTTGGAAGAACTGATGCTTTGTGATGTGAGTCATACAAGTGGGCTTTTAGCAGAGAGGCTGTTCGATGTGTCCGTTTGGAGGGGGGGGAGATTTATGGAGGCACGAGAGAAACGAAACAGATCGAGAGAGTCGGGAGGGAGAGTTCACCTGCATTCCTGCAGCTGCTGCCAGCAGATTTACTATGTCCTTTCTCTCACCTCCTGCGGTTGCCATGACAACCAAGCCATCAGCGTAGGGTGAGGCCCGGGTATCGCGGCACTATCTTGCGGCAGCAGAGCCGTCTTCTTTCATCTGGATTCCTGCAGCCTCTCTGTGTAAGGAGGACATCTCCTGAGCAATGAAAGCAGTATTACCCTCTGTTTGTCTTCCAGCGCCGTCTTAACGTGGCATCATGCCCCGCTTAGGCCGAGTGTTTGCACAGGTTGGTTTTAGCCCTCTGGCGTGAAGCTTTTCGGTTTCATAGCCTTTTGAGAAAGCCTTCTGCGTGCACTTAAAAGGCCAGCGGTGCTAATAAAAAGAGTGGGACCCCTTATCATGCCAACAGGGCTGGAACAGATAAATACATAAATTCACTGTCTCTCAGCTTCATTGACTCTGCTCCTGGAGAGGACGGCTAGTTGGTGCTGCATATAAATTCTATATTTCCACTCAGGAGCCATCAGCAGCACGGTGGCTACAGGGTTGTTGAAATATAAGAAGATGTTTAAACTTATTTAAGAAAATGAAGACATTTAAAAGTATGAAATAGTTGAGTTAAAGGGATCAATTTACATCCAAAAATCCTTTTAAACAGGTCCTAGGACACATCTGTCCCAACTTTCTTACATCCTTCAATCTGTATGATGCAAATAATGATAAAAATAATAAAACCAATGCTTGAAATGCCAAATTTAACATCTTTCTCTGTTGTTGGGATGTTTGATTCCAACTTTTTCTTAAAAATCATTTCAGGAGTTATCAAACAGACCTCCAGCTGTCCTGTCCTCTAATCTGATAAAAATACAGTGTGCAAATGCTGCTAATGTTAGCGGCTAAAATTAGAAGCTTTAAAAGGTTCTTAAAATGTATGAACAAGGTTTTAAAGCTCTTGAGAGTCCATTTTAATGCAAAATAGAGCTTAACAATTAATCAAATTTTATAAATTACAACTACTACCTCCCAAAATTATACAAATTGAGAAACTGAAACTAAGAGATCACTGTGGCTCATGACATGTTGAACTTCTTTCTTTTTTATTCCATTATGATTATTTGTTTTTTTAAAAGGTATTTTTAAGTATATTTTAATGCATTGCTCATTCTTCAGTGTTCAAAATAATAGTGTTAAAAGCTGTCATGTTCAGTTAAAGCATGTGTTGTGTTTTTTGAATCAGTGAGTAATCATCTCTTATAATCATGATTTCAACACACCAGACAGCCTGTTGTGTTGTCTGTGAGCATCATTATCTGTGAGATTCATTGGTGTGTATATTAGAAATGAACGTCTGTGTTTTGAGAAAATATTTAATCCTGTGTGTGTTTTTCTTGTTTCTGGGAGTATTACATGTGCTTGAACGCATTGGAATAGCACACAGGAGAGTGCTGCCAAAAAGCCACGCTGTCTCTCAGCTATTTGTCCCGTTATGAACTTACGACTGAATTTTTTAACAAAAGCTCTGATATTCAACAGCAGAGAGTCATGTGAGAGTGAAACAAGCTCAGAAAAGTGTGTTTTGATCTCTGATGTGTCCTCAAAACAGCTGAACCAAAGACTTTAGACTTAAGATCAGGTATGAGGAACTTTGAGTGTAGTCATTTTCTGCATCCTCAAGTTAGGAACAAGCCAGCTTTAAGCCCATCCACTCCTATTTTCAGATAAACCTTTGGGTGTGCAGACTTTGCCCTGGGCTATGACAGGGCCCATAAACACCGGTGCAGCCTGTTTTCCAGCTTTGTTCAAGGGCTGAAACAAAGGGGTTCATAGGCGTGCTCAAATATGAATTTTTGAGTAGGAAACATCATTCATTCAAGGCCCTGATCTGATAGGTTTTTATTTTCTTGGAATAAAATTAATAAAAAAGAGGGAGGACGATAAATTCAGATATGACTTCATTGTTCAGAACTTGAACCCTGAACCAAAGCAGTGGGGGGAGAGCTCGAGGAAGGTTTATGGCTCCAGATTATCGGTGCATCAGCCTAGTCCTTTGGGAGTCAGTTAAGTGAAAAAGAGAAAAATAAAAGACTGATCTGTGCTGCGAATAGAACATGAAGAAGGAAAAGGTGTCGACATGTTAAGACAAAGAGTTAGGATCAGACTTCCTGTGATGTAGTAGATGTCTGATCTGTCTTTACAGCCACAGCATGTCCATCCATGAATTATGGAAACTTGTGATTTGCTCCTAATTAGGCCGCACTCTTACATTATTATAACCAACTCCATAAACCCCCCGGACCTCCATTCCATTGGTTGCAACTGTTGTAATCAACTGTTGTCGTTCCCCTAATCCTAGCCGGCAGTTATTCTGGCACTAGGTGCGAGCGTAATCCCATGCCAGACATCACGGGTGGTTTTTCCAGCATGGAGTGAGTGAATAAGCACGTTCTTCTTCTGCGCTCGCTCGAGCTGAGCCAAGGCTGTCGGAGTGAGAGCCTCCCCACAGGGACTGTGATTGGGAGGATAATTGTAGTTGGAGTAAACTTCTCTCCTTCGGCCAATGGGCTATGTGGCCGCTCAGATGGGACACATGCATGGAGATGATGTTAGCCCTGACATCATGGCCTATTAATGGAGCACGCTGCAGATTTTACTCCGTTTGCTTGCCAAGTGCGAGTGGAGATAGTGGAGTGTGAGGTATTTACTGTGTCAAGATAGTGACAAAGTGAGGAATGGGGTCAGATGGTCCAGAAGGCCCAGCTTGCATTTTTGTGTGATGTTATTTGGCATGAAAGTCAGGCTCCGTGGTTCTGCCATGTTCCCAACAGGGCGAGACGACGGCAGACTGTTCTCAGAATTGTACCAATATTTACAGTAGATAACAATCACAGTTTGGCCTGGAGAGTTATTAGGCTGGTCTGGCCGGGTCAGTTTGAATATGAGGCGGGGAAAATTAGCTAATGATTGATACCTAAATAAGGAAATAATGTTCCAGAGGAAGTGTTTGAGGCACGTAAAGCAGGGAGGATTTTGCTGCTAAAACTTGTCCTCCCTGCAGCCAAGTTTTCCATCTCTTCATATTTTTCTCTTCTTCTCTCCTTTGTCATACTTGCCGTCTGTTTATCCTTCTTTCTGTTTTTCTTTCTGACCATTATTCAGCAATAACTGTCTGCCTTCTCCCTCTATACATATACAAAAGCACAAACTGTGTGTAGGAAGCTCCTTATCAGTTTGGCCACTTTAGAAATCTGTAATGTGCTGCTGTGTTTATGCAGCAGCGACACAAAGGAGTTATTTATTTCTTGGTTTCCCCACTTTCCTCCACCTCCGCTTCCTTGAAGTACTTCCCATGCAAGAGAGGTTACGGTGCGTTTTTGAGTTTGTGTTTGCGTGCGTGTGTTTGTGCACTTCCATTTGATTCAGGTTCATATCCTGTGGAGGCAGAGATCATGGGAACTGCTTGAACTGTGGTCTTTGAAGAAGTAGGGAGCATTGTCAGAGTTGAGCTTTTCTTTGACTGAAAAAACTCACAGTTGCTGCAAAAAGTTGTTGAAACAAGTGTTGGTAGAGTGGACGTCCCATTAAAGAGGCTTTTGTCCTCTTTAATGGCTGCAGGGTCTTTTCCAGATCAAACTGAAACTTCAAGGTCAATAAAATGAAGCAAATTTGAAGAACTGCAGTTCCTCCACAGCCCACTAGGGACTGGCTGCAGAAGCAGAGAAGCCACATTCACACTCCATGTTAATCATTTGTACCGAAGGATGTTTCAGCTGCATGGGGGGGTATGACCTTATGAAGGATAACATTGTGCTAAATCCAGCATATCTACCACAATTCTGTGTGAGCTCCAACAATATAGTGTGTCCATTGATCTGCACTGTCCTGTCCAAACAACAATTCAAGTTAAACCAGTAGTCTCACAAAGGAAAATAGAAATTAAAGAGGCTGTATGGCTATGTGAGAACCTCTATGCACAAGGCAAAAAGTCTGTGGCGTTTTTCCTCTCTTCCCTCTGACTGTAATCTGGAAAAAATCTCAGAGTTCTGACTTCTAAAAACAAAAAAGTAGAAATTGTTGGGGCTTTGAGGGCTTGAAAAACATTTTTATTCCCAGTTAATTATGGGAATTAACTGTGAATTGTGGGTAACTTAAAGCTATGGTCTACGATCTGAAAACCAGTTTGGCTGTTAAGACAGACAGAAAAACGCAGCCTGCCCCCCCTTCACTCACCCCTCCCCCCAGCTCGTATCGCCTCCTAACAACACGCCCCCGCCCCGATAGAGCACGAAGCCGGCAGAAAATATCAGCAGCAACAACAACTTGAGATTGCTCATAGCTGAAGTAACAAACACGACAGTCATCCCCCTTGTAACACACAGCAGTAGCCATTTCAATTGGACCGGCGGCGAAGCGGGTCTGGCGTCGCCACTGTTAGCTGATCAGGATTTACCTTTCTCGGCGTGTCTTCACCAGCTCAGTTTACAATGCTAACGATGCGTGGCTAACTTATGCTAAAATCGGTTTCGGTGCTGGTCTTCTCCGGCTCCATGACACTTCAGTAGCTGTGCAGCTAGCTGCTCACCGGTACATGAGGGAGGTAGTGGGGAGGAGGCGGGACCATGGGTTGGACGGTGCAGAGCAGGGGAGACAGGGAATTGGATGGACTCACGGACCAATCCGAACCGCGGGGAACAGCGGTTCAGATTGGTCAACTATTATGCCGCTTTGCAGCGGATGTACTGAATGGATTTTTTTCATTCTTTTTGGTCTTTATATTGCGTAGATCGGACCATAGGACCATAACGGCCTTATAAACGGTGTTATTAAGATGTACCAAGCTTCCAAATCGTAGACCATAGCTTTAAATGAAATGTATCGTATCCAAACATAAATGTACACATCTGTTTTGTCACAGGCAGACAGCCATGAAAATAAAACAGTTAAAACATTTCAGCAGATTGATTTGGAAGGAGAAGTTTCATTATTTTATTGAACAATCAGTTTCAACTTGTCTTTATGCCCATGAGCTCAGATATGTCCCCAACAGTCCAGGGTTGGAGAAATCATCCATGCACGTAGGGGGCGTGGCCTCAACACCCCTGCAGTGAGCTGGTTTTTTTTTTGTTCAGATTTTGCTCAAATATATTTTCCAAACCAAATCTAAAATCCCTGTTAAACGCCAACCTTCAGTTTTGTAAATTCTCTTTAATTCCCATGGAAGGTTTCCAGCTTTGAAAACTCCAAGAATTTAGCCACCTTAGGCTGGTTTGCATACTCTGAAATTATTCTCTGTCTTTGAGTCTGAGCATGTTTGACTTCCTGTGTGGATGTACCCTGCAGAGGTTCCTTCAGACTCGATGACATGCTGGATTATGGCACAGCCGGGACAGATCACACAGAAAGTGACTGAACAACCCGTCAGCTGGGCTGCAGCTCGAGAACACACCCAATGAAGGCATAGAAATAAAATCAAACAACATAAAGTGATCAATAATTCTCTGTTTTTTTAAAGCAAAAGACACAAATGAATGTAAATTTAATCCCCAATCCAGTCTGCTTTATTTATGACACATTTTAAAAACAGTCAAGTTCACCAAAGTGCTGCACAGATGACCAAGCACAAATAAAACAGAAAGAAAAAGAAAAACACAAGAAAAATAAAAAAACACAACTTTCTATTGAAGTACAAGCTGAGGAGGATAAAAACACATAAACAGAGACCATGCAGCTCTCATGCTGAAGTAAAAGACGAGCAGGAGTAAAGTTGAGTTTTAAGAGGAGATTTAGAGGAAGGTGAGGTGCTGACGTTGTGATTTCGTTGTACCTCTTTTCCTGGGGCCTCGACAGAAAAGGCTGGATCACCTGGAGTTTTTGGTCAGACCTTCAGGGCGAAGAGGAGAAGCTGGTCTGCAGACCTCAGAGACCTTCAGACCAGAGATGAGAGTCCACTGGGTTAAAAATAGAAATGTGGTTGTTTGGACGAGGCTGCAGGACTGATGGCTCTGTTGCGTGAGTGCACGTCAGATGTCAGACATCTGGGGATGTGTTCCTGAACACGAGTGAAGCCTTGAAGCCGCCTGTCAGCAGGTGATGAATCTTCCTGTGATGTTCAGCAGGTGGTTTGGTGGTCAGGCCTGTTACGCCGCGGTCAATCACTCGGACAGACACACACATGTGCTCACCTGGGGATTACGCAGAGGAACGGCGCTGCAGCCAAACTGAACGACGGTGCTGCAGGACGACGTGCTTTATGACAACCAACTGGCAGCCAGGGGCCCACATCAGGCCCCCCAATGCTTACCATCTGGTCTCCTGAGTTTATCATACAGAAGAGGGTGAGGGCCACAGCAAATACACTTTAGAGAGTGAAATCTCTGTCAAAGAAATCTGAGACTAATCAAGTCTGAATTTGGAGGACCAAAAAACGAAATATGAGATTTAAATCAGAGTTCTCAGATTACGGTCAGAATTTGGAGACTAGTTACAGTCAGAAGGAAGAGAGGAAAAATGCCACAGACTTTTTGTCTTGTGCATAGAGGTTCTCACATCAGCCATACAGCCTCTTTAATTTCCATTTTCATTTGTGTGACATTGATTTAATTTGGATGTTTATTTGGACAGTGCAGGTCAATGTTAGTTAAAATCATGGGACTTTTCTGCAGATATGATGAATTTAGCACGATGCTAATTTCCATCTGCAATCCCAAACGTCAGAGGAAAGCATGCTCTCAGATTGTTTCATAGCTTTCATGTGATGATGCTTTCTTTACATTTGGGTCTGTAGGCACTGAGCTACAGTGGACCAGGACTTCAGGTGTGTGTTTTGTTGGTTTAACCCACTTTTAAATCTGTTTCAGGGTATTTGGTCCAATCAGATCACTCGTGTTTGTTTGTGTTTGACAGTACTGACCACAGCTGCAGAAGAAAGCTTCAGTTTGAGCTCATCACTCCTCACAGGTGTCAGTATTTAAGTGTTGATAGGAAAACTCAAACCCTCTGCTGGAGCCTACAGGTGGGTGCTCAGGTCGTGGATTTAAGGCAAGAGCGAAGTACTGATGCAGGTGATGCTGGCAGAGGCTACAGGTGGACTTAAGTGGAAGACTTGCAGCTTGAGTGTCCTACTTAATTGGTCTGATGTTTGAATAATGATGTCCTCAGATGTGAAATCAGATGTCTGCCTGAAGCTCGGTGTCGCCCCCTTTCTACAGTTTTAACTGTCGAGCCTGCCCCCGTCCCAAACCAGGAGATCATCCTCACTGTAACGAACAGAGCTGAAAATAAAGCTTTTATTATGACACACTCTTTAAGACATCAAACCACAGGCCAACAGGAAATTCCAACCTGACGGTGGTGATTTTATTACATTTATTCAAGTCGGATGTGCCTGTGTTTAGCTCCAGAGCTCATTTTCTTAAAAAACGGACCGAGCAGGCACGGCAGGTTTTAAGGTTAAAATAAGAGGACGGACCCACACAGGAACATGTGAGTGTGGCGTGAAGGTGACTGAAATAGAGCGAGAACATGCAGGACACAGGTTTCTTTTGACAGGTGGAGTTAGTCCTCCTGAGCTTCTGGAAAACAGCTTAAACAAACATGGCCGCTCCGCCTGTCAGAGCAATCAGCCTCTCTCCGTTAAAGTCTGGGATTAACCCTTTATGGCTCTGTGAGGAAATACTGATCAGGTTTGAAACTGATCACGTCTGATGAACTAATAAAAACAGGAAAGGGTTCTGCTAAAGGTTCCTGTGTCTTCACTACCTCAGCTGGTGTTGTGGTGATTTTGAGCCTGGTCTGAGCACAGCCTCCTCCTGGAGCTTCAGGCTCTCCTTCAGGCAGACACTGGAGTTTTATTAAGCTTGAAATGGCGTGGGGGGGGTTGAGTTTATCGGGGGCTTCATGCCTCCTGCGTGTTCTCCACAGTGGCAGCTGTGCTCTGCTGAGCTTCATCTCGTGTGTTTTAATTAGTCTGTGGGTGCGTTTATTCTCTTCGATCAGTGAAAGACAGGAGAGGGGCTCCAGGCTGGAACCAAACAGGTGATCAGGGGCGACACACTCCTGAAGCACGAACGGGCTCGAAAAGTTTGGTGAATGGTTTCCTGGCGTTAACAGCCGGCCTCGCTCTCAGGTTCTGTATTTCTGCCTCATTCTTATGGAGTAACACATCCCTCAGCTGCCGGAGCTGTTGACAGGATGTTGGTGACGGGGATCAGGATGATGTGTCTGCTATGTGAGCTATTCTCATAACATCCATCAGCACTCAAGAGCAATTCATCACCTGTTTGCTGCCTGAGGCGCGGACCAAAAATCCATCCTGGTTTTGTTTTCACACTCAAAACTTTCGACATAATGCAGCGGCTTTAGCTGTTAGCGGGAGCGTACTTCTGAGGGTCTGGGTTAAGAGTTTAGGGAGGTCAAAGGGCAATCTGCAGGCGGGCTGGGTGATCTGGCAATTTCAGAAAATCAGAATCAGATATACTTTGTTAATCCCTAAGGGGAAATTTGGTTGTTTCAGTTGCTCTAATTCACAGTATAGCAGCAGGACTATCAAATAAAGACATTAAAATAGATAAGAGCATAAAAAAATGAGTAAGCAGGTTGCAACATGCAGAATCTTTAAGATATATCAACTTCTTTATGAAGGATCAAATAAATAAAATAAGTAAAGAGAGACTATGAAGTTTATACAAGAGAGACTAAAGAATTTACACTATTAATATTAACAGTATTTACAATATGGCTTTAATATGCAGCACTGTGTGACAGTAAACCACATTTGACTGGATATTATGTTTCCTTATTGACAAATATGAACAAATATCAGAGGTGACAACAGTGAATAAAGGCACAAACGTAACGAAAACTCTTTGTTTCCTTTGTCATGTAAACGGACCTGAGCCACAGAATGAAGACTGAAGCTTCCAGAACTTTCCTCATGAATAAAAAGGAGAAACCGGAGGCCCAGCTTTGACAGACCCGAGGCAGACCCTCTGATCAGACTGAGAGATCAGCCCTCTGGTCTTTAGGGTCAGGGCCACAGGCTGATCTCCTCGGTCTCTCCTGTTGTTATCGGTCTAAGCACGCCTATCGCAGAGCGTTTTTCCGCCCTTCAGTAGGTGTTGGGATCTTTCCCAGCTTGAATAAATGACTGCGCTCCTTTCTTCTCTCCCTCTGAGGCAGCTCTTTGGTTCCATATCATGGCTGCTGGCGTGCGCGGTGTTTGAAAGCTATCACAGCGTTCATTCATGTGTGATGTGACTGGGCACTGCCTCCGCCGAGAGGATGGCCTCACGCCTCATTTAGCCCAATACTCCGTACCATATGGCAGCGAGGGCTTTCCCGCTCGACTCCATTTCTTCATCTCGTCCGTTAGCGTCCGGCTTTCCGCTGTTCTCCTCGGCTTCAGCGTCTCGTTGGCCCTCAGAGCTCGTTGGTCTCATGTTTTTTTTTCCTCTGCAGTTTTTGGACGAATCAATCTCCATTAGTCTGCGAGACAATCAAGTATGGAAAGTATTTCTTTATTTGTCTTGTGTTATTCCTGCTCTGCAGCTTTGTGCACATCAGTTTATACTCCATCATGATTGGGTTACAGGCGTCCATGTTTCCACTGAACAGTCCGACCATTAATGGCTCAGTGTGCGACTGCTGATGCTTAAAACGCCAAATGACTGGGCGGTGAGACATTTAACCCTTAAATGATTATCGGGCTAACAGTACGATTTCTTTTTGGAACATTATTCATATTGGACATAAGATTTTATAAAACAAAACAAACTAACACACATACATAAAAAACAACTGCTTACAGACTGGCAGGCATCCTCACAAAGTCAACATGGTCAACAATCCACCCGCTTTCAGAGACACCAATAAAATATTAAATTTCATAATACAATGTGGTATAGTAATAACAGTAGTAATAATAATATGAAAAATTATTCCATGCCAGTGATAAATGTTGAGTTAGCAGTATGGCTGACAGAGAAAATAAATAAATAAATAAGAATACAAGTAAATTTAAAAAGTCAACGTTGCATTTATTCAATAATATATGAATAAATGTAAATAGGAGATTAAAGGTAATATAAGGTAAAAAGCACAATACATATGATAAAAAATTAATATATATTTAAAGAAAAAATTAAATGGAATTCAAGGAACAAATATCTAATAATAATGACAAAAAACTGCACATAAGTAAATTAAAAATTAAAGGGAATGTAAGGAATAAATATAAAATCACAACAATAAATGTAAAAAAAATAAGCCATAATATATTGATATGCATATACTGTATAAGTAATAATAAGTTAAGTACATAAAATAAAATAAGTAGATGAATGAATACCAGTCACAACAGAAGGAGTAGGACTTTTCTGTCTATTTGGCAGTTTTAGTTATTTCCCTCTTTGTGTACAATTGTTCATGGCTCATTGAAATATCTACTCATTTATTTATATGTTAATTTATCTACATTTTTAAGTGAAGAGGATCAGGGATCGGAGATACCATTTTTAATTTATTTTTATCTTTATTATATTTTCATTGATATTATTTTTAGGAATGTATGTGTGGAGATGTGTGTCTCTGTGCAGACAAAAATGTGAATATCTGTGTTTATGTTGCAGGACTTAGCCCTGTGCCGTTAGACAGGACAGAAGCTTGAAGGCTCAGAGAAAGTAAAGAGCTCTGCTGAAGGTCCAGGTCAAGGTCACGTGCCTGAAAATACAGTTAAATGTGTATTAATGTAAAATGTGTAATCCCTTTAATGTCATGATAATGCTATGTGCAGTAATTCCACCACAGCAGAGGCCCAAACGCTGCAGTCAGAGATTGGGTCCGATGCCCAGCCCTAGGACTGATCTTTATGTCACTGTGACCGTCCCTCCTGCAGCTGGAGGATTTTCTCAAATCTTTGTTTTCGAAATCTTGAACAGAAAGAGTTTTGTTTTGAAATTTAGGGGAAAAATCACAAATCTGCAGTTTTAGGAAGTGAAAAACAGCATATTGAAACAATTTTTGTCCAATGAGCGGTCACACAGCTCATTATCAAAATTGTTTGAGATTACATTTTAACAAGTCTATTAATCATAGATCTGTTCCTGCAGCTCTAAACAGCTCGAGCCACGCACAGCTCTGAGCAAACGAGTTCAGGGATTAAACTCAACAGTGAAGTGCTTTAAAGAAAAGGTGGCAGCCGGAGAGTGGAGGGAAGCTCAGAGATATCGAACAGCTGCAGACTCAGGAGCGTCCATATTTAACACAGAGCTGCAAACCGGTTCAGGTCTCTTCTGTGCTCATATCTCTGTGCTCCAGCTCTGTGTCTCCGGTCAGACTAATCTGTCCTCTCTCCGTCTGGGCCTCCATTTTGTCACACTTTTATCCCCCACAGCTCAAATCCTCCTCCTGGTCGTGAGGTCGATTCTGCAGGAGCACGCCCTCGTGCACGCCCTCGTGCACGCTCAGAGCTGCACACGCGAGCGGCAGGTGATGGGGGGGGGGGGGGGGGTGCTCAGTTCATCTGGTCACGCTAATCTAATTTGGTGACACGCTGGGTCGAGTTGGTGTGAATGAGTGGGCTTCCTGTGCTCCTGCAGGTCCTGTTTGCTTTGGGAGGGGTGCAGCAGTTCGGGACAGCAGGTGGTCGATAAGTTAGGGTTGAAGGGCGGCCGAGGCGATCGTTTCCCAGCGTATCAGATTCTGTCATTGTGGCTTTACCGAGATATAGATGTTAGATTTTAATTCACAGTCGGGCTCTTTTCACTCCAGACGCCATTTTCACACCAGTAATTCAGACCTGACTGTGATTCTGTGATCAGACTCATCATGTCACCCAGTAAATAAAGCAGCTTTTTTAGTTTCAGACTGATTTTTCTAAAGTTTTAGAGCACTCGTTGGCTCAATCCCAGCATCCTATTTCGTTCTTTTTGTGCCTATTGTATATTTTGTTTATCTTTTAATAATAATAATAATAATAATAATAATCATAATAATAATAATAATAAGTGTATTTATATGTCACCTTTAAAAACAGATGTTTACAGAGTGCTTTAACAGACAAAAGGCAGGACTCTGGAGACAATAAATCAACAATCAGGTCAAACAGTGACCAAAAAAGTCAAAGGAAAAGGCACAAAGGTTAAAATAAAGCAACAAAAGGAAATAAAATGGTTAACTGGAGACGACTGAAGTACTAAAGGAATATACTACATTAGTACAGGTTAATATGTCAGCATGTACACTTGGAGAACATTATAAAATATAGTGTTTTTCTTTCTTTTTTTTGATAATAAGGAGACGATTAGACAGATTTATAGATAAACAGATGACAGCTGATAGTTGACGACATCACATCAGGAAGATGGAGAAGTAACTTAATAATTTTAGAAAGAAAGTATATTAAAACATGAGAAGATGGTAAAAACAGAGCTAAAACGATGAGAGACCAGTGAGGGGAGTAAGAACAGCAGAGAATAAACAGTTTAATAAGTAACTGTAAAATAAGTATGTAGATAAAATAAGAATAAAATAAATAACTAACAAGGTTGATAAAGATGTATGTAAACAATCAAAACACAGTTTTAAGATGAGATCGGAGGAGTTAGTCTAAAGTCTGGACTTTATATATTTTTGATATTATCCAAGCCAATTTTGCACAGTTGTCTACCTATTAATATACTTTATTTTATTCCTCCTTACCTTTATTTTTATTTGTATTCTAATTATATGTTGGTTGTTTTTACACCAATTTACCAAGTCAAATTCCTTGTATGTGCAAATGTATTTGGCAATAAATAAAGAAACTTCTGACAATACTGACACCCTGAGCCCTCCTAGGACTTTAACAGAGTCGGGCGTGAGTCCACGAGGGTTGGAAATCGTGGGAAAAAAAATTAGTAATTGGACGCACTTATGTGACGTCTACATCCCCTGGAAAGATTAAATAATAAGAAAAAAGCTGACTGAGGGTTTATTTCCATTTCTTGGACAGAAAAATGCAGGTAACTCTTAATTTGTGCTAAAAACAAACAAAATAAACAGTGTTTTTTCATTCTGAATGTTTTCATATCATGTCCATGCTTTTGTTAATTATTAATGTTATCAGACATGAACACTTCATACCAAAATCCCAGTGTACTGGCTTTGTTTGCAGTCTATATTCATCTATCTACATTACTTTGTCCTGTTTGAGGCTGTTATCCTGCTTCAAAGCACCTCCTTGGCTTATCAAGACTCAACAAACTCCTTTCAACAAACTACACAAAAACAGAAGATTAGACGGAAATGATGTTTTACTGCAAGGTTTTTCATTTCTGACAGGCCCAAGGACAACAGCTGTCCTGACGATCTGTTGGGTTTTGCTGTGTTGGAGAGGATTTAGAGGAAACAACAGGAGTTCATGCAGGGAGCAAGGCGAACCCAAATAAGAAACTGCACTCTAACATGAAAAATACAGCTGGAAACTGGCAAAAATGATGAACTTTATGGACGATTTAGCCTTAAACCACTCCTAATATGCAGACTTGACAACACTGCTAAGGTAAATCCACACTTTCTCTCCATGATAGCATCACTCTGGAGTTAAGAAACGATCAGAAAACATTTAAAGGGGATTTTGAGAGAGACAAAATCAGAGTTTATGACTCCAAACTGAACCGAACTGGACTGGAAACAGGCCTTTAGTGCTCTAAGTTCACTGATGTTTTGGAGCAGCAGTGGCTACTAGTGGTGAGTTTGCTGCATTACAGTTAAGACAGGGTGTTTGACTGGGAGTGCAGGCCTGGGATCCTTGTTTCAGCTTGAGTGGGTCTGACTGTAATGTTTCAGCCAGATAATTCATGTAAAGCCTTTTTCACTCCTCTGTCATGATTCGTCTGTTTGGGTTTGTAGGCGTTGCAGCGTCATCCTCACACTCGGCTCCCCGGTCTGTCGTCCCTCTCTCTCCCTCTCGGGGTCAAAGCCTGCTCCGACTCTGCAGATATTTGTTTTCTCAAATGAATCATCCGTCTAACCGCCTTCACCTCAGAGCTCAGACTCGAGCAGAGCAGAGGGGGAAGTGTAGGTATGTCAGATCTAGTGTTGCGTTCGCGGTGCCAAAAGACACAGTATTAAAGAGCCGTGCTGATCTGGCCCGCTCCATATGAGCTCACAGCACAGGCTCAGGGGTTTTATATTCAATATGGTCCACATCACGTCTCTCGCCCTCTTTACGTCCCCCAGATGCATTTCTGTCATGCGTGCTCCTCGTATTGTCTTTTCTGTGGACGGCGCTTTTATTCGGATCGTTCTCGCCATGAGATTTCTATTAAAGGTTAGAGCAGCAGAGAGAGGGGGCCGAGTTTCCACTCTCCCACAGTGGAATATTTTAAGAGGGGCTATTACGACGTCCCACCTGCTGACTGCAACCGCCCGCTCCCCTCTTTACCCTGTTCGATTGTTCTGTACCAGTTTGACTGAGCTCTGCAGGTCAGGGCTGAAGATCCAGATTCAGCTTCATCATCGAGGCTTTCTGAAGGCCTCTGCAGGATGAAATGTCCAAACCAGTTACTCGACCTTTTCTGAAATCCAAGAGCTCAAACTTGGTACCCCTGATCCACCTGTATTCTCAGTCAGTCTGAGAAGCTCCTGCAAACACAAACTGCCATGGACTCATGATCAATCAATCAATCAATCAATCAATCAATCAATCAATCAATCAATCAATCAAATTTTATTTATATTGCACAGTTCATTCAAATTTACTTGCAGCTCAAGGTGCTTTACATTCAGAAAGAAACATGATTGATGTACATACACATAATTAATGATAATTGCTATTAGGGATGCGCAGTGTTGTATTTTGCTGATATCCGATATGCTGATATTTTTTAAATTATTGATCGCTGATACTGATACCAATACCGATATTTCTGCTCAAGAACACAAGCTCCGTACTTTACAAAAATGGACTTGTTTCTTTCAGTGTTACAGCATGTTTTTGTGAGGAACAGATGTAAAACAAGAAAAACAGCATTTAACTCCTGCAACAATGAAACCCTTAATTTTTAAATGTGCCCATGCAGCGATGAGAGGGTGCATCGATATTGTACATTTGTGTCATTTGTTGATATTCCAGCCGACATGTGAGGCTGATATATCGGCCGTAAAAATCTGCAAAAATTTCAGTATCTACCGATACGTAAAGCTGAAGTGAAAGAAATGATAAAATCAAGATGACTGATAAATACAAAGGAAAGGAAACAAGAGAAAATGCAAGCAATAAAACCAAGAATCATCAGACAGAAAGAAATAAAGTGCTAAAATTACATTTAAAATAAATAAGTTAATAACAAAAGGTAAAGAACATGTTAAAAAATAAAACAAAAATCTAAAATGATTAGGTGTAAGAAGATAAAAACTCCATCAGTATGATAGGATATATAAGGAAATACTAACAATAAAATAAATCATCAGACTATAAAATTTTAAACTTCAGTTTAATAATAAAGGTGAAAAGTGAAAGTGATGCAAGAACACTTGGTGTGTTCATGCTCCATGCAGCGCTGCAGAGTCTGCAGAAAAGTCTTGATTTCACGGTTTAACTGATGTTAGTGATCAGAATCAGAATCAGAAATACTTTATTAATCCCTAAGGGGAAACTCAGTTGTTTATTCACTGTATAGTATTTTCAGTTCAGAGCAGGACTTGGTCCTTTTTAAGGTGGTCTCCAGTGCAGGTGGACCACCTTAAGGCATCCCTGTGTTCATTAGAGCGTTATAGCAGCACAGAGTCCAGGATAAACCTCGCTGCTTTAGCTTTAAGTGACAGAACCACAGAGGGCTCGGACTTATTTCCACTTTGGGCCTCCGTGAGTGTACATGTGTGTTTGCGGTCGCTGGCCGCGGTGAGACAGACGGTGCAGGAGTGGAAATAACTTCGCTGTTAGCTCGGGCGCCTGCTGTGATCTGTTTCAATGAACCGCACAGATCCTGAACTGCACCGGGGCGTCGGGACGTGAGCGAACAAAAGAGTGATGACAACCGATGGAGAGGCGATCAGAGAGAGGATTATGATGATTTTGAGCTTATTCTCCATCCCAAACTTCTCTTTCCTCGTCCGTGCTCTCTCTGAACCCGTGCATGCAGATCATCTCTGTTAATTTAATAAGCAGCCTTCAGACTCGGGTGAACCTCAGTGTCTTTTTCCCGTCACTTTGACAACCATGTCAGTTTGGTTTGGCCGATTTTGCCTCCACCACAGTGTTTATATCGGCCTGGTCTAGCTTTCTGTTGGGCCAAGGTCAAAAATATCAATCATCTCAGCACATGATGTGTACTTGAGTAATGCTGTTGAGCTCCACTGACATTAAAGGCTAATAATATACCTTTAAATACGAGTCCAGGCTTTCCATTCATCAATAATGCTGTGATTGTTTCTCCAAGCTCTGGGGTTTAAACATCTTTGACAACTTTGGTCAATCAAAATGCAGCTTCGAGCGAGTCTCCGCCACTTCAGGGTGGTCTGTCTTCTCCCAATCGACCTTCCTGCAGCTCATTATTAAGAAAAGGGATTCTTCATCGGCCTGTCGCTCTGCCTTCACTTCTCCACGGCTGCATTCAGTGAAGCTCCTGTAAAGCAGCTTTGTGTTTAGAGAGCACGTCTCGCAGTCAGATTATTCATAACCTGTTTGTGTTGTAAGGGGTCCAGGATGAATCTCTCTGACGTGAAACAGTAGTCGCCGGGTGTTGTTTTAACCTCACAGTTTAAGAACATTTACAGGCTTTTGGCTGCGGAGCTAGGTGTTGGCCGAGGTTAGGTAAATCGTATATTTTGGCCTGTCTTCTGTCCTGCTGCTTTAAGTGATTTAATTTTTATGGTAAGGATGTGTCAGATTTAATGTCAATTTAGGAGAACCAAGTTTTCTGGTGCATGAGGCCCAGATTCAGCCTTGTGGTTTTGGATCAGGCCTGGCGGCCCAGCACGCCCTGGTGTACAGTGCAGGGTTTAGGAAGTTCTTCTGCTGCTTGGAATAAGGTTTGGAATAACAACTCTATCATGTAGAGTTTAGGAGTAGGAGCTAGTAGATGATGTTTTAGTGCTCAGATGATGAAGAGCGACCCTCACTTCACTGTAAACAGAAGAACTTTGTCCAGATTTGGATTCAAGGGAGGGTAATTTTAAGATAAGTAGTTATTTGAAAGTCAGAGCCAATTCTAAGATGTCTGAATAATCAGCCTGCTCACACTCACTCGCTCATGTGCAAACAATCAGCCTCACTCCCCAACGTCAGCCCTGCAAACCCAAACCAGAGATTCTGGATACAGGTTATTGATATTTTGGAAACGTTGATGGCCCTGATGTCTGCATTCTTGGAAATATGACTGATAATATAGAGTACAAAGTTCTGCATCGTGTTTTTGCCTTAGCGTTTTTGTCTGTAAAAAGGAAAATAGATTAAATTAGATTAGACTACATAGAGCTTTATTAATCTCTTGGGAAGACTCCCTCAGGAAATTAGGATTCCAGCAGAAAGCACAAAAAAAGCAGACAGGTTTCAGAAAGTAAGAAAGTAAAGAGGATGCAGCTGCAACTCCCAGTGAGTGCTGTAGACCAGATTATTCATTGATTATGATTAGAAAAAAGTGAAATAATAGTTTGATACCCAATAAAGATAAGATAAGATAAGATAAGATATCCTTTTTCAGTCCCACAGGGGGAAATTCCAAAATATACAGCAGCTGCAGGATACAGGAGAAGTACTGAAAGATAAGGTAATTACAAATCAAATACAGTAATGAAAAAATAGAAATATTTTTTTTTTTTTTAAAGTGTAAAAAAGTATATACTATACAGTCAGTGGCATATTTACAGTCCTGATGTACATGTTTGATGTTTGGCAGATGGTTATGTACATGTTGATATTTTACAGGATGAGATTTGAGATATTATAATATAAATATGGTGTCTATGTACATGTTTGGTATTTTGCAGTGAAACATTTTAGGTGTCACATATAAATATAAATGTGGTTTATTGCACACTGGAGAGGTTTTTGTTATAAACTGTTATAAAATAAGAGCTGGGGATGCACCATATTGGATTTTTGCTCATAGTCAATGTGCAGATGTTTCTCTGTGCAGATAAAAATGTCAGTACTGATGTTTTTTTTATTTTTTGTCAAGAGCACAAAGTCTCATTTTTGTCTGTTGGTGCTGCAGACTGATTGTGAGTGCTACTTTTTGAGGTGCATTTGTGCATTTTGCTGGTTTTGTGGGAGATGTGAGGCCAGTTTGTGCAGGCAAAATGTTGCCTGGAAATAAATGTTGAATGTTTTGTACCTGCTGTAGTTGATGTTCAGCTTTTTGGGGGCTTTCCTGCCGAGGCTGAGGTTGCCCCTGTGATATCCTGTCCATTTGTTTGCTTTTGTTACTTTAGGTCTTCATTTAACAGCAGTGAACAAACCTCGCTGTGAGACCCTGAAGAAAATAATTAAGATGGAATAAAAGTCACAATAAGTCTTTAACTTGCTCTCCAAAGCAAAAACAGCCTCACTGCAGTCATAAGTCTGAGTCTGGACTCCTGAGGCTGTCGGATGTTAAACTGCTCCCACTGTGAGCATCAAAGAAAATGACAGCAGGAAGGGGCGGCCATCTTTAAATGTCAGCATCTGGTGTCCTTGCTGCTGTCACTCAGCAAAGCTTCACGTTCTCACATCATGGCTCAGCAGAGCTCGACTGTGGTGGAGTACGAAGGCAGCTCGTTGGTTAGAAGATGGAAACAGATAAAAATATAAATGTTTTCATATCAGGTTGGACGTCCTGTCCGTGTTTTTCACTCAGGATCAGATGGTAGACGTCATTAATCCTTCCCTCTGCTCTGTTTGAGGTTTTCTGTGATCTTCATGCTCATAAAAACATTATTATTAATGTTATTAATGTCGACCTGCACACAGATCTAGTTCTGCCCTCACATACAGGCATCCCCACAAAGACTCAGACACGTGCACAGTTGCAAACACCACAGGCGGACCGTTGGGAGGGTTTTCTGCTTTGCTTCAGGGGGCGATTTTAGACGAGCTGCTTGATTGCGAGAAATCTTGGAGTGCCGGATCTGCCGCTCTTAATGCCGGATACTAGTGCCTAACGTGAATCATGGCAGGTTTTTTCTCCTCGAGACTCTTTGTTTCTTATCTGGAAAATGGCTCTTTTAAGTCGTCCAGATGGAGAAGCTGAGATCAGAGGGAGTTAGGAACAGATGACTCTGCTTACACTGAATAAACTCCACTCTGTATGTCACTGTGTTTCCCCAAATCAAACTGAACGCTTTTCAAACATGCACGCTGATATTTGATGATATGCTTCATCGTAGACACATTTCCATCAGATGGCTTTACTGTTTACCTCTCCTGAGGCCATGCGGATGTGTCTGTGGCCTTTTTCCAAGTCTCCGAGGAGGACTGGGGTCCACGAGGCCTCCTCCTCCTTCGCCCATGGGTTTGTCGTCATTGTTACAGTTTCCTTTAGCAGAAGCTTTTGTCCACAGCAACGTACATCTGAGGCAGTATTGACAGCACAAGGACCTTGACTTTAGGGTTCACCTGGAACGGCATGCATTGAGAGGGATTTGAACCCCTGACCTTCTGATAAGTGGATAAGTGAGGAGATAGATGAGGAGTAGGCCAGCTGCTTTCACATAATTGACACACAGCATGCTTGTTTTATACCTCTATCCTTCCATCAAGGGTGTGGAGCCCAAAGAGCTTCCTCTCAGCATTTTGCCTCCTTTTCTGGAGGTGTTCTTCCTGTTGTTGAGGTGAAGAAAGCATGAACATTCAGGCTGAGCTGAAACCCCCTCTGTTGGCTCACTGCTCTAGGTGCCCTAATGTGCTGCTACAGTGGATACTTTCACTTCGAATGTATATTCACAGGACGACACAGTGGAGCAGCAGGCAGTGCTTAGCCTTACATCGAGAAAGTTGCTGGTTCAACTCTTTCTGGGCACTCCAGCTGCTACTCACAGACCAAAAACGTGCTTATTGGGTTGATTGGTGACACCAAATTGCCCCTTAAGTATGAGCATGAGCAGGAATGGTTGTTTGTTTCTCTATATGGCCCTGTGATTGGCTCGTGACTGGTTTAGGATGTAACGGTATAGACAATGGATGGATATTTACAGTTAAAATACAATTTTTCACTCCAAAGTTTGCACTGATATTCAAATCTTAATATTTGTTAATCAGCAAACTAATATCCAGTGCAGTACCCAGTCAAATGTGGTTTACTGTCACACAGTGCTGTCATATTATATTCATATTGTAAATATTGTTCATGTTAATAGAGTAAAATCCTTGGCCTAGTTTATAGTGTCACTTTTGCTTATTTTATTTATTTATTTTATCTTTATAAGGAAGTTGATGTTGCTTAAAGACTCTGCATGTTGCAACCTGCTTACTTAATTTTTTATGCTTTTATTTATTTTATTGTCTTTCTTTGATATTCCTTCTGCTATACTGAGTATAAGAGCAACTGAAACAACCAAATTTTCCCTTGGAGATTAAACCTTATTAATTTTCGAATAAATTCAAAAGAGGTGTAAAAACAGAATTAGAAAAAAGAATATAGTGTAGTCATTACACACAACATGTTCGAAAAGGAGTGGGAGGAAGTAAAAGTTAAGTCTCACCTCTTCTCCATCGGTTAATTAAACATAAATGCTCCCATATTTAACAAAAGAAAAACAGTTTCTATCTAACAAAAAAACAAAACAAACAAAGGCAAAACAATAACAAACCACAGACAAAAGAAAGCAGTCATCCTTCAGTTTAGTGCGATACCTCCTGTTTAGTCCATATATCTACTGAAAATGATATTTGTACACATTATTTTGAATTTCATCAGCTTTGAGCATTGCTTTAGATCCTGTGTAACCCAGTCCATAACTGAACATCACACCAAGAAACACACAAGTTTTTCCTTCTTGTGCCTGACCTATGACTTTAAAAATTAGTCTTTCCCCTTAAATTAAAATCCCCATCTCGATCTCTAAAGAGTTTGTGGATTGTAGGTGGTAATGAATTATTCTTGGCTCTGTACATTATTCGTTTGCAGTTCAACAGTATCCATGAATTTTACCAGTTATTTTAGTAAAGTATTTCTGATTCTGATTCTGATTGTGATTAAGGAGACAGCCAGTTTGTTGCACTGACAGTTAAAACATGCAGCCGTATGACCTTGTCTGGGACTTTATTGTGTGGTGTCAAACATAATAACGGAGCTAATGCAAATACAAAGCTCTGATATTTGAGCTCTTATGCGTGATCACGTTCTGGTGCATCAGCCTGCAGCACTCAGAGGGGATGACGCTGAGGAGCACGCAGCAGCATGTGGTGTGAAAGCATGAATGTGGGATGTGGCTGAGGTGCTGGTGGTTACCATGACGATGGGAGACGTAGAAGGAGGTCAGAGGAGGTGGGGCCGAGCCAATTCATCACAGCTTACTCTGCTGCGTGCTCCTCCATCCACACGCCCTTGAACAGCGACGTCTGGTTGGTGTGCACGCCGGAGCACATTCACACATGTTGGTTATTAGAGAGTCGAGCAGAGGACAAATATTCTTCAGTTTCATCCTCTTAGTCTCAACAGAGCCCGTCAGTCTCTCTCTGTGTACAGGACAGACTGAAGAATAGTATCTCTGATAGCAGCTCAGCTGAATGATTGGACTTCTCTGTAACTGCAAATTAAAAAACGAGGACGAGCACAGATCTGGATTTGTGTGCGTGCATGTGCAGAGGGGTGGGCTCCTCCATTCATCGCTGTTTCTCAGAACGAGTGGGGGTCATGTTATTGTAACAGACGAGCGTGCACACTCATCGTGCCAACACTCACCCTGTGAAGGACGGCCGTCATGACGCCGTGCAGATAGTTTGTGTTTGCATGTGTGCGATTCACAAGAGTGTGTGAGCAGGGGGGAAGGAGAGGGATGGTTTTTCAAAGGGGTTGGAGCCAATGTGCAGCGGTAACCATGGTAACAGGACTCTCAGGACCACAGGGACCGAGAAGAGAGGGGGTGTGGAGGAGGAGGAAGGAGGAGGAAGGAGGGGAGGCAAAGGGAATAATGGGGGAGACGGGCTGAGGTCTGATGATAAGGCTTGATGCAGCGGTAGTTGGTTTTTGGGGGGCTGCTCGAGGAAACAGAGTGAATTTAAGAGCTAATGAGAGTCAAAGATAAAAGAGAGTTCAGAGGGAGGGGCTCAACATCTGAGAGAATGAAAACAATCTGGATTAGACAAAAATCTGACAAAAATGAAAAATGAAGGGAGTCCCTTTAGGAGGGCTTTTCTCACGCCGTAGATTAGGGCTGTCACCTTGGACTCAGTATTGAAATATCTGTCCAATCATGGGGGTAAAAATCATAATTCATCTGTAATATTCCTTTAAATAAAATATACAGCTCAGCTGCACTTGGAGCAGTGAGTGTCATTATCCAACAGAGGGCGCCAACCAGCGCAGCCTGACCCTCCAACGCTCTCTTGACCTCAACAGCGAAGAAGTACAAAGAAAATCAAGGACTCTGTGGAAGCACTTTGGGCTCCACGATGCCAATGGAAGGATAAACAAAGGCTGGGCTGTATGCCCACTCCTCATCCATCACAAATCCTTGGCTTGGCCCGTTTGTTGGCTTTCATCCACTGCAGTCCATTGAGACCTCGTCCTCCTCTGCAGGCCCCACGCAGAAAAAGTCCATCATGGACAAGATTGCAAGATTTACCTGGGGGTGTGGCCTCAGCAGAGGTAAAATGATGTGATGGGAGTGCCTCGTCTGTGCTGCAGCCAGAGGGTCGGGTTGGCACTTGAATATCTTTGGTTATCAGAGTGGAGGCTCAAAAAACCTGTTGAGTTTTATTTTTGGGAAAAGCGACAACCCTACTTTAGACCAGATCAGACAACTTTGAGAACCAGGGAAGCTAGATATAAAAGGCCGAAATGTTAAATGAACTGTGGAGGATCTGAATGAAAAAAAAAAAACATAAAGCTTTCACAGAAACTAAAAATTTGCACATTTGATGACAAAATTACTGCTTTCACTTGGAATACATGCAGGGAATTTACTTACTTTTGTGACCTGTTTTGATCAAAATAAAGGTAGATTGGTCATTTCTGTAAATATATTATTTTTAAGAAGGAAACTATCGTTTAAAATTGGAAAGCAAATTTTGTGTGGACAAATCTGAGATTGTATGTTTAGGCTGTATCATTAGCCCTATGTTGTATTGAGGTCAAAGTTAGAATATGGACATCAATTGCTCAGTTTTTTAGTGATAAGTTAAAATTATGATCATAAATGTTGATATTAAAGGACAATGATGCCATTGAATTGTGTTTACATACAGATGAAGCCACTTTCCTTGGCAGAGTCCTGGCTGGTTTCATCTGTTTGTAGAAATAGTCAATGCCACGTTTGACGTGGAAATACTCACACTTGACCACATAAACAGCCAAAAGGTGCCAAAAATGTCCTGCTCTACCTCTAACAAATCCCCAACAGGATGTGGTGTCATTTGTTTGCATAACTTCATGCATAATTCTTATTCAGATGCTGTTGCAGTAACAGGATGACGCACACACAGTCCTTTAGTCTGTACTGTTTACTCTTTAGATAATCCAGCATATTAACTTCTAACTGTAACTGCAGCACATATTTATTCTTTATAAGAGCCTCAGAAGGAGCACAGACTCTGAGTATGTCTAACTTCCTTCTAGTGTCATTTCTTTGTGTAACATTCTGCAGGTTTCTTTAAGGATGTTCTCCTGTGAATGAAGCGCTTCACTCGTTTCTGTGGTGTTGTTTTTAACATATGAAGGACACACATGCACGTATGTAAGTCGGTGCTTTATCACCTCAGCGTGTAAAACTCTAAATTAAAGCTGTGAACAGAATTATTCACCCTCTCATCAGCTTCCAGTGGTGCTGCTTGTGTGCTGGTTTAGGTTTCTTAGGCTTTAAAATCTCCCTCAGAGGAATTATAAATGTTAAATTTTCCTCTCCCTGCCGTCATTAAAGCATGTTTGTCTGCGTGAGCGAGCGGCGCTCTTCCTCTGATGCTGCTGCATGGGTATGAGCCCGGCTCGCCCCCCCCTCAGTCTGATGTTTATTTTAATGCGAGGTTAACAACGCTCTTCCAGCTGAAAAAGAAACAACATGTGCGGCTTTCATTTGCATCACCTTCAAATCCCCTGTGGTCGGCCGCTGCTTTGAGGTAAACTGGGGTGATGCTGCGCTCCAAAGCTGTAAATACTCCGAGCATGAGCAGGACGGGCCGCACAGCAGGAGGTCCGGGCCTTGTGGTTCGAGTTAGCAGGAAGGTAAATTCACATTCAGGCTTTTTCCTGCTTTCACTCACGTTGGCCCTCAGTGATCGAACATGTGTGAGCAGAAAGAGTGAACCTTAGCCTTTATCAGCCAAACCTGATTCAAGGTGGACGAGGGAAGTGATCAGATTTAAATGCTGATATCCCTGATTAATTAAAAACTTTTAATAACTGAGTTTATTAGGGCGGCAGAACGTCTGATCTTCCTCTTAAAAAATATTTCTCTTGCAGGTGAGATGCCTCTGACCCCATTAATCTCACTGTGGAGATGCATGGTGTCCACTTCAGCAGATATTTGGAAGACATTTTATACCATTTAGGTAGCAACACCATGTCCAACTACCGGGTGGTAAACGCTCAAACCATTGTCTCAAGTTCATAAAAACATTATCTTTGCTTATTTTTTCATTTCGAGATACAGATTATAAATCCGAAATGACTGATGAAGGGCGAATTGCTCTACGCCCTTTAGGAATAGGTGTTAAATCCTTCTATTCTCTGACAGGTTAAACATATATGTCTTCTAATTTAATAATATTAGGAACAGTTTTATGCAGATTTTAAAAATACTTTGTATTGTTTTCTGTGACCAAAAGCCTTACACACTAGAGGGTATGTTCTGGGTATTATTCCTGAATTCAGATTTCACCTAATTTGTATCTTTTGTTTAAAACTGTGGTGTAATTCACGAGCGAATAGTTTAATTAAACAGCAATAATGCATGCACTCCAGATTTTGCTTTGTATTTTATTTACTCTTAACACATGTTTGTAAAAGACGTGCTTGTGGATCTTTATTAAGTTCCATTAAATTAGAACTCCCTCAAAATATAACATTGACAACGGAAAATGAACATGATTTCTAACTTGTTCAAAAGTAAAAACAGCCATTTAAAAAAGTTCCTTTGTGATTTAAAAGTTCATGCTTGAAAAGATTAATAGCTTTCTTTCTAAGTTGTTTTAATTTTAGTCTAGTTTTAGTCGATGAAATTTCAAAACATTTTAGTCGATGAAATCTGCTGTAAATGTAGTCGACTAAAATATGAAGTGTAAAGTGTAAGACATTTTTGATGTTTCCTTGAATTTCTGAAGTCATGTTTTACACTTGGATAAAATCAAACATCTAATAACCCTTTATTGAATGTTAGTAAAGTCTGAATGTATAAATGAACAGAAACAAATTGAACTTTTGTGTGAAATGCAGTCACCTTTATTTAGGCTACCTGGCAGAGCATCTCAGTTACAATACCAGAACTGACAACAAACAGTGAACCTGCTCTACATGAATATATCAATTCATAAAGAGAGGAGCTCTGATTGGATCGCTCCACAACTTATCCCACCACCATGAAGCTAAGGCAGCTGTGATTGGATGTCCCTCTTAACTCATCCAACCTTTCCACACAACCAAAGTAGCTGTGATTGGATATATTCCTAACTTGTCCCTACTTTCTACATGACCACATTAGGTCTGATTGGATTAAGTCTCTGTCAAACATTTTAGTCTAGTTTTTATCTGTTGATGAAAATGTCAGTTAATTTAGTTTGAGTTTTTGTCCATGTGCACTTGTTTTTATGAGTTACTGTCTAGTTTTCATCAGGGGAAAAAAGGTTGTTGATGAAAACTATGACGAAAATAATTAATCAACTAAATGAACCCTGCTCTGCTGTGATGGACTTCAGCTCAGAGGAGTTTCCTCTTTCTGCCACAGTTCGCCCTCTGTGGTAAATTCTGGTCTTCATCTTGAATATTTAGGGCCGTGCTCCTGAAATGATGATAGTTTCCACAGTTGCTCGAGGACTGAGATTGGTTGGGATGTTTCATGATGTCCGATGATTTCTACGTCAGGCTGATGAATGAGGGCCGACGTGTCCTCTTCAGATCTGACGGTCCAGGTCTGCTTCAGCTGGACTTCCTCTTTGGGCTGGATCCATGATCCTGACGAACACTCATGCTGACACCGAGTGTACACAGCCTCCAGCCGGGCCCTAAATGGAGCCCTTTGTTCCTTAATTGTCAGATGAAACATGTCACTCTCCTTGAATGGGACGCCCAAACGCCAGCTGCCGGCCATCCCAACAGAGGAACGAGTCTTTTATTCATTTAATTAAAGGCACGAGCCCCTTCCCCCTTTAAAAACACTCAGAGGAGAGGACGGGGGGGCATCGGTGCGATCTTTTGTCTGTCACAGAGTGAGGCCTCCTCCTCCTCCTCCTCTTCATCTGGTAACAATCAGCTCACAGGCCGCCTCAGCCCCTCCGCCTGTGTGTTTAACCACGTGTGGCGCTCCCAAGCATGTGGATGTTAGGACGAGCATGTGTGTGCGTCCATGTGTGTGTTTCTAATCCCCAAGTGCCACTAGAAAGCCCCATCCATCGCAGCGCTGTCTGTGAAATATGAAGGAGGCGGGGGGGCTGCATCCAAAATGGAAAACTACAGCACAGAGCAGATCAGGCTCCGTCCCCCCATCCCTGCAGGTGATTCTCCTTTTACATTTATTCGCCCAGCAGACGTCCAATCACACGTCCTTTACCTTACCCATTAGTCCTGCGTCTCTCCCAGCTGCCCCGCGCTCTCACAGTGGCGTGGACATGAGCCCCGCGGCGCCGTCCATGCCGCCCACGGCCCCACACAATGCAGGCGTACACTCCACGCTTTGGGAGCGAAGTCTGCGTCCTGTTTCATGATGAATGTCTCAAGATGTTTTGTACAGGGCGATCATTTGGCTTCATTACTGTCCTCCTGCTGCACGGCCCTATAGACGGATAATAAAGGCTCCAGATTCAGATCAGTTTAATTAGGTTAAGATTCAAAAGAGCAAGGGCTTGAACCTCAGCCTGGGGTCCAATCAGGGGATGGTTGAGTATCTGGGAAGCAGGTGTTGCTCCTCAATGAAACGATCAGTCAGGGGGTTAAAAAAACACTCTTAAACCAACACTTCGTAGTTTTTCCACCCTAAGATAATATTTCTAGAGTCATTGTGATGGTACATCATCTTACAACAGGTTGAATGACCCCTTTGTCATGGTCTGAGGGGGTCTGTATCACCTTCACTGGCACTAAGAAACTCTGATGTGGATGGTAGGAACACTTCCACACTAAAAACTACACATTTTTACTGCTTTGACTGCTTTACGGCACACGTCACTTCCCCCTCGAAGTGAAAGCTAAACATTGGGAAAAGGAGAATATAAAGCAGTTTATGAGTTTTTAAAACAGATTTAATGAACAGAATTTAGTTTAAAGTAAATATGCACTTATGTTCCTAATGGAAATAGGGACCTCTGGCTCACACTCCTGCATAGAAGGTGGCGGTAATGCTCCTCTGACGCTGGATGCCACCCACCGCTAAACAAGTAGAAGAAGAAGAAAGCTACATGTAGTGTTGTTATCATGGTGGAAGCAGCGAAAAACCTGAAGAAAAGAAATGTTTATTGGAGGAGATGAGATCGATACAGATTCAACACAGTCGATGTTTTGACAGTTGATTTCAATTTTCTTTGGGTAATGTTAACAATGGCACAGCTCGAAGTAGAAGCCACGCTACATGATGAAGCACATGCTCCAAATTTGAACTTAGGTCCACCATCTTTGAGGACCTGGATTAAGTGTCTTCATTTGTAGAATTATTAAGAACTCATCCTTGTTCTTTTTCTTCTTTTAATAAAAACCAAAACTTGTTGGAAATTCTGTTAATAGCGTAGTCCATGTTCACGATTTGGGATATGTATCGTGTCGTGAAGTTGCTGGACATACCCAGCCCTAGTGGACAAAACCGACCCCACTCTCCCTCCCCAGTTACATCAGTGTTAAAGTTTTACAGTATTTTGTCACTTTAAGCTTACTAATAGTTTCCCATTATCCAGTTTGTCTCTGTTTATTGTTGGTATAGTAAATATTTCCCTCATGCCTCCTTAATTTTACGCTACATCCCACGTCCTGAGAGCCTCCACCTCCTCCTGCTGTGAGGTGAACATTTGCACAAAAATATTTGGAGGCATTCAAAGAAATTCTGTCAGAAACTGTCCTGAATGCTCAGGGCTGCAAACAGTCGCAGCACCTTGAAAAGCAGAGCATGCCTTGTTCCAGTCATCTGGATTTACATTCACTGCAGAGACAAAACAGGTTCTTCTATTTTTGGACCGAGCTCGTTCTTTTCCTTAACCAGCCATTTTCACATCATCTCATTGTGGCTCCAGTCGTGGCTCCAGCTCCGCTCAGCCGTGTGCACCGTGTAATAAAGTAATCTGGCCTCTTCGCCTTCTTCCTGCCAGCTCATCCCGATGATTTAAAGGACTCCAGTCAGGCTCACATTCTCACAAGGTTAGGGTTTGATGAATATGGCCTCTTGTGGCTCGGCTCAGAGTATAAGTGTGTCTCTCTTTTTCGCCTTACATCAGCGAGGCGCGATGTTCACCAGAGAGCGTTTGGCTGGGGTCCTAAATCAGATGCACTGGGTCGCCGGGGAAACAGATAAAATGATGTCTGTTGGAGGCGAGTGCCAAGAGAAAAGGACGGATCAAAGCTCAAACTCTGATCCGCGATGAGTTGGGAATCTTGCTTTGAGGTTTTAAAATATTCAATCAAATAGAGAAAAGGCTTCAAATTAAAAGCAGAGAAATGAAGAGAGATGGAAATCAGAGGGACAGGCATGCAGGTGGACTGGCAGACTCCACACACTCCTGATTTCATGCCGTGTTTTGTCTCAGTATCTCGGTGTACATTGCTGGTGGTCCGCGTGGAGTTGGCGTGCCAAGTGTTTCATTAATCGGGAACATCGCCCACGCACACACAAACACACAAACTGAACATCCAGCAGGATCTACAGCCAAGATGGAGGAGAGCTGCGGCACTTACACACCTAATAAATCAGCCATTCACTCAGTGTTGTATGTATGTGCTCTGTGTGCACCGTAGTCCCCCCCACGACGCTCTGACCTCTACGCCTGCGAACACGTGAAGACGCTGGTATAATCATGGCTGGTATAATAGAGCCCACACTCTTATCATCAGCTGGCTCATGCAGAGCCCTGACTCCTGGATCCTCCTGCAGGGTGGAGTGATACAGGTGTGGGGATCTTAGACCTGGATCAGGGGCGTAAACACACAGCCCTGCTAAATCCATCAGGTTCTGCTTTTGGAGAGCCAGCATGGAAGAAAGGGAGCTGGGGTACGCCCTGCGTCCTGCCTTAAGCCCCGGGTTGGGCTCGGCCCGGTGGAAACAGGATGGCTGTGTCAGATGTGCTGAAGTTTCTCAGGTGTGGGAGACAAAGGGACATTTACATCCTGACACGTGTGACAGAATTACAGCCGACAGCTCCATCCTCCAGGCCGAGCCGCAGCTTCCACCTGAATTCATATTCATGCAGGACAGAAATAGACACGAGTGGAAGAATGCAACGAACAGTCTCAGTGACATGACGGAGGGGGCACAGCGAAAACAGAAGCTAGACTTAATCCTGGATTGGCTGTGGCACATGTGGGATACAGGATAGCATGCTTGGATAGGTGCCCTGAATACGAGAAGCAGCAGGGTAAGACAGGTGGGAACTACCTGAGGTAGAGACGGTAAAGAGGCAAAGACTGGAACCAAACTGGACCAAATGAACTCTGGTTCACATTTTGGAAAGTTTGGTTGATTCCTGGTGATGTCAAGCTCAAGCAGCTCACTCTACTACCAGTATAAACTCAGTGTAAACCAAACCAACCAATATAAACTCAAACCTTATAGCCAGAATTAAATTTATTACTAATGTAGCTGTTACTGTTTTCTCCACAATAAAGCTGTAGAGGATCAACATCAAACTCAGATAAAAGCCTGACTATGTCTGTTTGGTTACAAAAATCAAGGTTAGACTGTTTAGTGATAACAGAGTTATAAATAACAGGAGCCCCTCCCTTCACTTCTTCATAAAGAAAAGGATGTTCACCTCCAAACTGAAGGATGTTGAAGAAAGTTAAGAGACAAATAAGAAAAAATGTCACTGTGAAATTGAAATGTAATGAAGATGAAAATCAAAACACACTTTATGTAGATTTTTCTTAAAAAAATACCAAAAAAAGTAATAAATCACATTTGGTGTTTGGGGTTATGTTTTTATCAACCTGGATGCTTATTTCAATCAAAGAATCTGGCAACGCTGATCTCCTTTAGTCACCTGTTCCTGTGGTCAGAGCTGAGAAGCTAAAAAGGTAAATCTTAAATCTGCTGCTTTCCTTTTGTTAAGAATGAGCTGCAGAAAGACCTGAAACTCAACAAGCTGCCTTCAGTTAGAGGAAGTTAAGTGACTTGGAGACCGAAGGCTCAGTTATTCTTTCTGCACGGACGGACACACGGTCACAAACTCCTGCTGCATCATGACGGGGAAACATGTTTATGCTCCGTACAGCCAAACAGATACTCTCCCAAACTTCATGGTTAGCATGGTTTACAGGAAGTGATTGAAGAAGAAAGTTTGTTATTACTTGCTACGCCAAAGTTTGCTGTCAAAATGGAGAACCACGAAGAAGAGCTGTTGTACTCACTCATGTTATAATTTATCTTTCACTGAAGAGTCACACAGATATTTATGTTTCCTTATTTCTGTCAACAGTAGCTCCTTAAAGTTCGCAATTTCTTCTTCGTCTTCATCTATTGGCTATTAACAAGGATGAGTGCAGTTAAATTTCTGCCACGGCGATGATGGCAAAAACAGAAGCTCTGAGTTTTAAATGAGGCTGTCAATCAGGACAGTTTTATGGTCATAAACAGTTTTTCAGGTTTAGCTGGAGGCAAACCAGTCATCCAGATGTGTTAGCCAGCTCTAGATGTTATTGGCTTGTTTTTGAAAACTGCAGAATATGAGACTGGTTTCCCCAAAAATGTGAGATCTCTTACCATCTAGTTTCAGCTCTGAGCCATTACGTGTACTCTGTAAATGAATTGCATTTCCAGGCTCCTGTGCTTTGTTTTGTTTATTATTTGATGTTTGGAAGGAACATAGCACATTAATGATCATAATCATACAACACAAATGTAAATATCCTGGAGTTAGCATAACTGCTAAACTGCAACCGTAGTCCATTGGCAGGATGCAAACAACACATTTATCAACAAGAATAAAATACATGATGAAAGTGCAGAAAAGTTGCTCAAACATTGTTTAAAGTGCTGTTTTTGTTAGATGTAAAATGTGACACACATCACCAAAACAAAAACCCTGTCTTAGCTGTTCATGTTTGCCTCCAGCTTTGCTCGTTCTGCTGCTGTGATGCCATCTTGGATTTAAAGGTCTGTAGAGATGAAGCATCAGGTGTTCTTTATTCTCTTCTGGTTCCAGATGAATTGGTTGGTGATGGTCAAGGTGCCAAAACTTGAGGTCCTGAACCAGATACGTGACACACCATCAGCTGTTTTGAGTTTTTATTCAATCTCCATTGGTCACGACAGAATGAGCCCATCTGTTCTTTTATTGGACCCATTGAAGGGTGTCCAGTGTCTGTCGTATTTCATTCCCAATACCACTTGATTTTTGGCTGATTTTGAAACGCATTGATATGGTTTTCCCTCCATTTCAATTAAAAGCAGCTTATGGGTTCATGTGCAGAAGATGCTGTTGAGGCTTTTGCATTTTTGTGCCTGTGTTTGTCCTCATTATGGTCTTTTGTAGCCGAGATGATTGAATCTCACCTCATATAAATGGAACAAAATAATGATGTGGTAAACAGTGGTTTTAGCTCTTAATAGACCAGATGGTTTGGTTTGCACAGTCTATTTTCATAGACCTTTGATAGATCCAGTGTTAATTTTAAACATCAGTGTTTAATTTAGTTTTAGTTACAGTCTTTTGCCTAAAATATCTTTTAGTTTCAGTTATAATTTAGTCAACTAAATTGCTTTAATTTTAGTCTAGTTTGATGAAATTTCACAACGTTTTAGTCGATGAAATCTGCTGTAAATTTAGTCGACTAAAATATGAAGTGTAAAGGGTAAGGCATTTTTATGTTTCCTTGAATTTCTGAAGTCATGTTTTACACTTGGATAAAATCAAACATCTAATAACCCTTTATTGAATGCTAGTAAAGTCTGAATGTATAAATGAACAGAAACAAATTGAACTTTTGTGTGAAATGCAGTCACCTTTATTTAGGCTACCTGGCAGAGCATCTCAGTTACAATACCAGAACTGACAACAAACAGTGAACCTGCTCTACATGAATATATCAATTCATAAAGAGAGGAGCTCTGATTGGATCGCTCCACAACTTATCCCACCACCACCAAGCTAAGGCAGCTGTGATTGGATATATTCCTAACTTGTCTCTACTTTCTACATGACCAAATTAGGTCTGATTGGATTAAGTCTCTGTCAAACATTTTAGTCTAGTTTTTATTTGTTGATGAAAATGTCAGTTAATGTAGTTTGAGTTTTTGTCCATGTGCACTTGTTTTTATTAGTTACTGTCTAGTTTTCATCAGGGGAAAAAAGGTTGTTGATGAAAACTATGATGAAAATGATTACTCAACAAAAGTAACTCTGGATATACCGTCTCGCAGCCCTTCGTGTGGCTTGAGCAGCACCTCGGAGATACAAAGGACCTGGGAGTCAGGTTCGGTTAGCCGTTAGACCACAGAGCCAGGACAGAGGTAATGTGAGACGCAGACTGGAGCAGACGTATGGAAACGTAGAGACATTCGTTTATAGTCCAGCTATAGAGATTTAATCTGTGCCATTAAGCTGGCTGGCGACGTCCCTCGGCTGGTCCTCTCTTATGGGAGTTTTCAAAGGGAACTATTACCACGATTTATGTCCGTCAGTCTAAAAAAGTCCACAGTCTGTCTGCACATCAGAGCCTCTCTCTTCCCTCCTCTCCTTGGCTTCGTCTTATTGTACTGGTGTGCCTCTGAAGCCATGTCTACTCTGCGGTGAGGGGTGTGTTTACACATGCAGTAAACCTCAGGGGTCTGGGTAGCATTTCCCGGCAGGGTCTCTGGGCTTAAGGTCAGACTCTCCTGTAACCCACCCCTCCCTGTTTTTAACTTGAGTGCCCCCAAACCTCATGTCCTGATCAATTACAGACGATATGATCACATAATGCTGCACCAAACACCTTCTCTGAATCCAAACTACTCGGCCGATACTCTGTTAGCATGTGTTTCTCTGCATCCTAGACTGATTTTTTTAAAAAGGGAAACTCTGTTCAGTCATATTTGTCAAGGAGGTTATGTTTTTGCCTGTGTATGTTAGTCTGTTTGTCTGTTAGCAAGATTACGCAAAAACTACTGGATGGATTTACATGAAAACTTTACCAGAGGTGTGGTTTGGTCCAAGGGAGAAGCCAATACATTTGGGTGGTGATCCGTGTATTTGTCTGGATGCAAAAAATTCTCAAAATGTCTTAAAAATCCCATAAGTTAACATAGGGCCTTGTTTTAAATAAACATATCTCTGGCATCACTAAATGGATTTGCTTCAAAATGAACAGGATAAAATATATAATATGTCTCTATCATCAGGGTAAATTTCATGTGGATCCGATCCAGATCCGTCACTAAACAACATTGAAGTTTATAATGGGAAATCCCATTCATTTCTCCTCTGCTGCTGTGAGGGTGTTGCCCCCTTTAGGTCAGCATGGGTATTGTAGTTTGTTTCCAAACTGATGTCAACTTTGTTTTAAGCCTATGTGACTTCATTTCCCAGCTTCACTTGCAATGCCAGCAGAGGAGCTCTCCACATGGACAGACATGAACGGAGACTCTGTCGTCCAATCAGAGCGTGGTGATCCAAAGTTGTATCGTTTACAGGAGTTGTGGAAAAGCCACTGTCGTAACTGAGCTGCTTGGCGAATATTCGCGCTCTCTGAGTGCTTTTCTAGTTGAATTTGTCATCAGTAGCTGAATATTTCAGCAATTCCTGCCCTGTTTTCTTTGTGGCCTGCACACTTGGAAGCACCAGGCTCCATCCCTCTCTGTAAGGGTTCGAGTACTGAACGGTGGGAAAAAATGAATTATCAACAATGATCTCAGCTCCTCCACACCGAGGTCTCCATCTGGCATACAGTTTAATACTGACCACCTCTGGGTGAGTCAGCGTTGAGGAAATTCGTCTAATTACTGCTCTGGATTGACGGGGGAAGAGGAAGCGAGGAGAGCAGACTTTATCTGAGCAGCCATCGTAGAGGACTTGATTGAGTTCGTGCCGTTGAATGAATATTCAAAGTTCCTTTTGGTCTCGGTTTGTTCCACCCGTCATGTCCTATTTTTCTGTCCGTCTCATCCCCCCCAGGGATGGCTTTAGCAGATGTGTGTAAACACACACACGTGTGTGTCTGCTGTATCCATCCCTCTGATTGGGTTAAGGCCTGGAGCCCGGGGCACAGACCGGGGCCAGAGCCGGGTCTGAGGCCCGCTGCTCACACGAGGTGGTGAGTTTGGACCTGAGGCCATCTGTCAGCCCCCCCGCTCTCTCACATGAGTACTGATGCAGAGGGGAGGCGAGGGCGAGCTACAGCTCTGGATAAAAACTGTGACATAATAACGCCGTTTACTGGAAAGAGTTTGATGTTTATTACCTTCACCAACGAGGTAATGTTTTTGCTGGTGTTTGTTTGTTTGTTTGTTAGATTACTCAAAAACTACTGGACAGATTTTGCTGAAATTTTCAGGAGATGTTGGAAATGGCCCAAAATAAACAGGATAAGATTTTGGTGGTGATACGTATATTAATCTGGGTGCACAAAAAAATCCCATAAATTAGTATTGGGCGGAATTAAAAAAAAAAATAGATATATGTACCCATGCCAGTTTTTTTTTACAGATTTGCTTCCAGTTTCACAGGATAATATGGGGTTCATGTCTCTATCATCAAGGTAAATTTTAGCTGGATTTGTTCCAGATTGACTTCATAGAAAAACATGTAACATTATAATGGGAAATCCCATTGACAACATTCAATAATTCAAATAAAATCCAAATATAAGTGATGTTCCCAAAACTTGTTGTCTTCATGCAGGATAACAACCTCCGTGTGTGCTGAGTTTGGTCTGGATTCTGGCTCTGTTCTGGATCTGGTGATCCAGAACTGTATCTTTGACAGGGGTTGTGGAAAAGCCTCTGAGCTGCTTGGCAGAGGTCTGTGCTCTCTGAGTGCTTTTTCTAGTTTAAGAATTCTTTGGATTAAAACAGTGCTGGGTAATTAATTATGAATTATCCATCATCTATACTGCTTCTTTTCTCAGAACATTGTTGGACCAAGTCCTGGTACTTGCTGCCTGTTCTCTCTGACACCTCTATGCATCCATCCTCCCAGGGACAGTCACTCAGACCAGGACGATCTATGTTCCCTCGGACGATATGACCACGTCTGGCCTCAGGGAGGTTTGGACAACCTGGGGAAAGTGTAGTTTCCTCCCCGGGTCCACCCTCATCTGTCTGTAGGAGGGTCTTCCTGAACTTCTGGGGGGATGGTGGTTCCTCCCCCTCCCTGATGAACCCTCCTGGATGTGGAGGAGCTCGCCATGACACCATCAAAATAAACACATTAAGACGTTTTGATAGTTGGAGGCCTTGACTTGATATTATATCACCATGCCAAATATCATGATGCTATAGTCTATCGATTTTTCCCTCACCTCACCTGAGGCTTGATAAAGATTTGGATTTGTTCAGACTAATATGGAACAAACCAAGCACAGAGAAATGTCTAAGCTAAGTCGTAGCTCACAGCCTCTCCTGATCTGCTGATTTGATCATTTTTTCTTTTCTAAGATGCTAAAATTGCAGAGTTTCACTGTTTTCTTTGCTGCGCTAGGCTTAAAGCATTCATCAGCCTTGTTAACCCTCTGTAAGCTTTATTTTTGCCTCTGTACCTGCAGTAGCCTGGTCTGAAGGCTTTAAGGGGATGCTTGGTACCTTTATATTCAACACTTTGTGTTTGCAGACCCTCTGCTCATTCTCAGACAAAGATAGATCCTGATTGATCACAGAGTTATCAGGATTAAAAAGTGTTCAAGTTGCTTTTTATTCCTTTATAGAAACAGTCTAGCTGAGCTTAAGGATCAGACTGTTATCAGACTTTTTCTTAGACTGAAGATAAGACTCAAGCTCCAATAAACCAGATTTATTCCTCAAGCTCTTAAATTTTAATGACCCCAGCCTCCAGCTGAGTCAAGGTAAAGCCCCTTTGTCATAAACACAGCTGATCATGTTACTCGTGTCATAAAGTTTGACTCACATCGAGGCCTAACTCTCCATCGCTCACGTCTAGCTGTCATTCAACACTAATGGTAGTTCGAGGTCGGCTTTGTTTCAGCACAAGTGGGCTCCACTGAAGTCACCTGAACTGCATGTGAGTGTGTGTTTGGGTCTCAAATTTTAACATAGAAGATCCAATGAAAAACTGTATAGTGAGTCCAAGATATCCAACTTTATTGATTATTCTGATCACTGTGTTTTGTAGTTTGATTATTGGGTCTAAATTTGTTTCTTCCTTACAGTGTGAGTTTGGGTTTTTATCCCAATGCTCAGATGGATATTTGAATATGGAGGGGACAGCCTGAGTGTTCATGCATGTCTCATGTGTGAGCCTTGAGTTCACCTCTCCTGTCTCCATGGTTACCGAGCTGAGCTGTAAACAAATGTTGCTGTATTACCCCTTCACTGTATTTCTGACCATTTAAAGTTTGAAGTGTTATTAATGAGGTCCTGCAGCAGTGATGCGTCCGCCCTCTTATTGGAGTATCATTATTTACAGATGAACGATGGATGTAAACCAGTATGAAACACTTCCAGCTGAGCTCCCATGACGCTCACTCCCCCGCTCTCCCCCGTCTCCCCCCTCCCGTCATACAAACACGGTGTAGAGTGACTGATAGTGCACTTTATAATGCTGACTGGCTCTCTGGTGCTAATTGAATGCAGTCCCTCCCTCACCCTGAGAGGTTATGTTTCACTCTGCTGCTTCAATATTTTATGCCCCTTGTAGCTGCCAGAGCTAAAACATTTACAGGCCTTATTGATCATGCAGGGCCAGTGAGGAAGACCACCCTCCCCCCAAAAAAGCCAGACCAGAGGCATCAAAGCCTGAGCTCTGGATGTTTATGCTGCGACTCCTCTTCCGTCTGCGTAGCTTTAACCTTGGAAAGTCAAGCAGCGGGATTACTTCCATCTCCTTGAACTTAACGACTCAGGAAAACATTACCTGCATTCACCCCGGCTTCAAAGACTCCCCTCACCCGGTGACAGATCGAGCTCGACCCTGCAGGATCCGAGTCGTCTGAACCGACATGACGAGTGCGAGGGGATCCTGTTCTGTCAGCGTCCTTGTTGTGCTGTGAGAGTTTATCTCCACCCAGGCAGGAGGGTTTGTTCCAAAAATCAAAGTAATCTCATCAAATCAAAGTTGTGTCATACTTCTCTCGTTTCCCTTTCGCTTGTGAGGGTTCCCCTTGGTTTGGAAGTTTCTAAAATGAAAAGATGAATCCTCAAACGAACTTAGACAAGTTACAAGATGGCTTCTCACGACAAGATTTAGTTTTTAGCATCCAGTGATTTCAGAACATTTTCCCAGAATTCTTACTTCAGGAGATCAAAACAAATCTCGAGGGATGCAACAGTCGTTGGATTGTTAGGTTGTGTTTTTGTTCTTTTTTGTGCCTATTGTATGCTTTGTATATTTTTGATATACCTCAGTCAATTTTGCACTATTTTCTACCAATTTTTATACTGTATTTCATTCCCTCGACTGTTATTTTTATTTTTATGGTAATTATATGCTGATTGTTTTTTGCAACAATTTACCAAGTCAAATTCCTTCTATGTGCAAATACATTTGACAAAAAATACCAATTCTGATTCTGATTCTGAACAATTCTCCGTTAAATATTGCTTTTGTGAGTATTGCTATTGCTTCAAAGTTGGATTAAGATATCACGCTTTTATTACTTTGCACTGACAGGCATCAACATGCACCGTTCCTTTATCTGTTATGTGAGAAGGTAAAAAGTTAGTCCCACATTCACACAACTTCATCAACACAGCGATGAATTCTCCTGTGACAAAATGTCACTTAATCAAACCAAGAAGGTTTATAAGCTTTGAACATGTCAGCATTCTGTATCAGATTGAACCAAAATGTCGTACTTTTCATCTGTTGGCTGGGGAAAAGCAGAAATTATTTGGCAGTTTGCATTCAAGATTGGCTCAAAAATGAATGGCTCTCTCAAAACTGTGAATCAGTTTTCATTATTCACTTAAAAGAGCTGTTCAGAAGACTGGACTCATTCACGAACGTCACATCTCTTGCACAAACCAACGCGGATGTAGGTCAACAAACAAAGCCTCTGTTTAGGAGTAAAAGAAGATAATACGATGATAGTTGAAGATAATGTAACATAACGTGGTAAAAAATAAGTCACAACAAGCTCACAGGACAGTTTATAGTTGCTGAAGTGTTTATCTGTTGACTGTAGGAAGAGGCAGGCTAACACTTCCCATTGACTCCCAGTGTTTGAGCTAAGCTAATTAGCGGTGGGTGAGGTCTGCCTGTCTCTTCCTTGTTACTGCAGCACAGTCCAAAGAATGAAGTCTATCTGCTTGTCATGGACTCTGGAGTGAGGACAGACATGAAAAGAAATAATAGTGATAGAGTAATCCAGCTCTGTGATAAACCTCTGAAGGCTGTGATCTTTATTTCACACAGAGGCTGGTTTTCCTGCCTTTCTCTTGGACGCCTTGTGCAGCCCGGCTCTCTTTGAAACACTGATACACCTCTACATGTGTGCCCACGGTTTGTCTGTGACTGTGGGGGCCAAGCAGAAGCCCTGTTTAATCATGCTGTCATTGACAAGCTCCCCTTTGTTCTCGCTCATAATGATGTTTGAGTGGTGAAAAGAAGCGGGAGACGGGTTTGAGCGGAGGAGAGCCAAAGACAGAGACGCTGCATTCACAGAGACATGGAGTCGCTGGAAGCCATTTAGAGGCCGGGGTTGTGTTTGTGCACGCCTGTCTCAGCCTCAGTGTGAGAGAATCAGGACGCTGATAAGGAGTTGAAGCTTAAGGCTTAGATGTGGAAATCAGTGCAGAGCAGCGTGGAGACTTAGATGTGAGTGAAAATGCTCCTGTCACCAGGAGGAGGAGGAAGACTGAGCAGAGCAGAATCATCATCAGACCTGCTCCTCCTGATGCTGAAGACCATGATTCTGAATCTCAGGAGAGTGAAATGTGTGAGTCCGGGTCAGGATAGAGGAGGAGAATGAATATTTCCAGAGGTGACCCTTGAAGGATGATCATCTGAGACGAGGGCGAGGCCGATGTGCCCGTCACAGGATCGGCTTCTTTGTGAGATCAGTCACAGAAACATAACGTCTCACACAGACCATTTCATGTCTGAGCTAGGGGAGGGCAATATGGCAAAACATGTATCATGATCTTTTTATGGCATTATCTCTATTTTACCCTTGTTCTTTTTGTTCCCTTGGGAGCCAAACTTACATCCATGAGTGTATTTTACTTAGAATACAAATGAAACTGTTCATTTGAGGTCTGTTGCTGCGTTTCAGTTGTACCGGGAAGTCGGGATTTCCGAGTTTGTGTTTAATATTGTGTTCATTTTTTTCCATTACTGTTTTTTCTATCATTACTGTTTTTTTATTATCATTACTGTTCCTTATTATTATTACTAAGTGAATGCATGATTGTATTGTACCCTGTGCAGCACTTTGGTCAAACGAGGTTTTAGAAATAAACTTTGACTTGACTTGAAAACGAACACCAATAATCAAAATCATCATCAAATATTTGTTGATAGAGCATATTATGTAATTATGTATTGAAAGTAGAGAAAGTCAGGTTTTGTGTGCATGTGATGGGAATGAGATTTATTGATTTCTAGACCAAACATGCTCAGTTATTTTTTGTGTGTGATTTTACATGTGGTGACAATGACACACAAAAATGAATGAATCAGTTAATTCATCTGAAAAAGCATCTTATCTGTCTTACCAAGTCTCAACTCCTTTTGGCCCCAGACTCCAGGCTCAGTTTATTTATTTTATTTTATTTTTTTAATCAAAAGATGACATAAATACATACTCATACACACATATTATCTCTCAGTTTCTTTCCTAAAATGAAAAAGTATAAAAGTGAGTTGTGAATTGTGAATTGTGGGGGTGTTTGTTTCAGGTGGATGATTTCCGTCTTGCTCCAGTGCACCTCAGGCCTGTTGTCCAGGACCTGCAGGGACCCTCCAGTTTCTGAGTTTCTCCAGGCTGAGAGACTGGTGTCCCCAGTATCATCCATACCCCCATGCCCCATCTTTGTCCTCTCTTTTTCACACTTATTTCCCTTCACTCACTCACCTTCACCGTTTTTATTATCCCAGTTTTCTCGATTTGATAGCTACAGGTGAGAGCCGGTCCAGACTTTGTGCCTGTGTCAGTAGAAGTGAGTTATGAAGACAGACTCCAGAGTTTGGACCACTAACGGCTTTAAAAAGCTTGATGAGGTGTTCGTGTTTGTGCCTGATCTCTCCGTCCAGCTCCCATGCATATCACTCCAGGCAGAACTTCCGCTTTTTTTGTCCTAACAATAGCCGCCACTTCCTGGTTTTATCGCATCATTTCCTGTCTCAGTTCTAATACCGTCTCACACCACCGCGTCCGGTGTGAGTGCCTGCAGACCCCTCCTCCAACCCACCAAGAAATCAAGGACAGGGTGAAAGTTGAAACAACAGGCAGAGTGTACTTAGTTTAATAAATTAGATTTAGAGGTTTTATACTCCATAAATCACATGATGCTTGTCCTCTACCAGCTGCACGATAAGATGAACTCACGTTTGAGTTCACTCAACATCCAACTGAAGGGCATGATCTGCAATTAACTCGCCATTAAACTCAGATTTTACACTTTCCTGTGAGAGTTTCTCTGTAGATCACACTGAGAGGGCGTGCAGTTATGACAAAGGGCTTTAAAAGCTGTGATTTAGTTCAGCAGATGGAGAGAAAATGATCATTTTCTCTCTGTTGAAATTAAATTAAGACGTGAACATCTGTGTTTACAAGGTTTAAGAATTCATAAGATTAAAGAGTTAATAAAACATCTTTAAAACATAATCAAATAAAACCAAGTGTACCTTAGAGCTCCTCTTATGGGGTTATAAATCAGAAAACGTTCATACTGATGTCATTTTATGACTCACAAAAGCTAAAAAGACGATAAACATGAGGGTTGAATGTTTCTGAGAGTGAATATTTCTTATCTGAAGGCTCTGCCGGGGGTTAACTCTGTGATTAAAGGAAAGCTGTGGAGATGGTTTTCAACATGGATCATTTTAAATCAGACTAAAGGAAAGTGTGGACCAGCCTAAATAAAATAACACAGTCAGTTAAATAACAAGTCTTAACTTGACCTGACTTATCAAAGGGGCCTGGAGACAACCCCAGCTGTCACTGGTGAGAACCTTTTGGACTGTTGCAGTAAGTGAGCTAAGTTTCTGCACAATAAGGCCCCGTCTGCTGGGGTATCGAACCACTGCACTGTCATAAAGCCCCGCTGTGCACACTGTATACCAGACAGCGTATGCAGGTGCCTGATTCATTGCTTTAGCTCCTTTTCTGCTGCAGAAGTTCAGTGAATTTCATGATCACTCTTTGAGTCAGGAAGGCACCTTGACAGCGTGAAGGGCGAGGATCTTAAGAAGGGCTCGACAGGTCCTGTCAGCCGTCTTCATGTGGATCAGAGGCCTTCAGGTGGTCTGGGGTGTCAGGATCCAGGACTCTCAACGTTCAACGCTCTGCCTGACTTTCCTCTGTGCCACTGTCTCAGTGGTTTTATTTCAGAGTTACTGTATGAATGATAAAATGATGCTCTTCTTCTTAACTTTGTCCTTTATTCATGAAGTTAAAAACTCTTGAAAACTTTTAAATCAGTTGTAGAGCAGGCTTAAAGTCAAACTGCAGCCTCTTTGAGGCTTGGACAGGAGAGAGACAACAGTATTTTGTCCCTGTCTCTGCCTGGATGGATATTTCATGTCCATCACATATGAGTTAAAATGTCAAATGTTCAGAGCTAATCCTTTTACTCCAAAGTCTCTTAAGTGCAAATTTAAACCCAGACTAGTTAGAAAGTCAGACTGAAGTTAGAAACACTTGGTAAGGGACTGGTGGTCACAGGCATTCAGTGTTGGTTTTCAGTCTGCAGATTTCTCCAGATTATCTAAAGCTTTGATGATATCATGGACTGTAGAGATGAAATCTTTAAATTCTTTGCATTTGCACATTGAGAAACATCCTTAATCTGTTGGACTGTGTGCTCACACAGGTGAACTCCCCCATCCTGGCTGTGATGCTCCTTTTATACCCAATCATTACGCTGACCTGTTTCCAATTAACCTGCTCACCTGTTAAATGTCCCAAACAGGTGTTTTTTACCCCTGTCCCAGCTTTTTAGGAACTTGTTGCGGGCATCAAATTTAAAATAAGTGAAAATTTGAAAAAAAACAAAAAGTTAATCAGCTTGAACATTAAATATCTTGTCTTTAGTGTATTTAGTTGAATGTAGCTGATTTTCAAATCATTGTTTTCTGTTTTTATTCAACTTTAACTTTGAGATGGGTGAAAAATGATGCTGTCTTTGAAGGTTTTGTTCAAGTGAATTGTAGAAATGATCCAGGATGTATTATCACGGCCTGACACTGACCATATTGAAGTTGCGTATGTTATTTCATTCCTTCGTGCTGTTGATGGTTTTCGTCGAAGGCTCTATTTCTGTTTTTCCTACTGGGCAGTCTTTTGCTGAAGCTGAGTCGATGTGATTGTTTAATGTCTTGTTATCTGGCTGCAACTTAAATGTCCCTGTGGGGACCATAAAGCTGAGGTTGAACACAAATGAATAGGATCACAGCCCCTGCTAACAAAGAGGGTGGCTAGTGTTAGCAGTGCTAACACCCTTGGCTTTCAGGAGCATGCCATTGCTGGTGATGCATCGCTCTCGTTAAGATGGTATGTACTAGTCTGGGTCAACTTTATCGCCATTTTCTCAACCAACATACATACACTTTGCTGCTGTCCTTTCACTGTGCTAGTTTACATCTGGGTAGTAGAGCCTGAGGATATAGGTGGCTGGTGATTGGAGAGAAGGTTTGAGCAGCAGTGCAGACCTTCATCTCTAAATTAAATCAGATGTTTCTGCAGATTCACGCCCTGACAGGTCAGGCCTCATTGATGCAGAGGTCAGCTCTTCTGTGTGAGTTTGTCTAAATCTGCATTAATGCTCTTTTCTCATGAGCTGCAGTAACACGGGCTAACTCTACTGCAGTATCTCTCTGCCTGTGGGTCCGAGTGCGCCCGCTCAGCTTTTCATCACTCTTTGTCTTCTGAACCCGACTCGGCTCGGTTCTGCCAAAACACTGAGCGAGGGAAACCCAGTATCCTCCGACTGAGCCAGCTCTCTGATGGAGGCCGTGTTGCAGTTGGTGATCTGCTGCTGTAAGCCTAAATACGAGTCCTCAATATGCATTATGCTGATGGAAATATGAGATCTGACTTCACTGTTTTGTACAGAAATCGTCGGCCCTCTCCAAAGTCTGTTTCAGCCCCTGTGATGGTGTTTGCCGTACAAACCGTGGCGCGGTATCTGTCTGCGTATCTTCATCCTTTGTCCTCATCCTCGTGTGTGCAGGCCTGTGCACACATCCAGACTGTGCACGCACAGCTTGTGTCGCTCTGTGCCAGTATGCGCCGCGGAGAGCGCCGCAGATTAGCAAGAGTATCAAAGCGTGAATCAGAGGAGCCGTGTTTGTGGTAATGCCCGGGTTTACTGCCCTCCAGCCTCCTGTCAGCGGCCACACCTAACGGGAACAAAGGGAGCGGAGGCTGGCACTGAGAGGAGAGAAGGAGGGAGGAGGAGAGCGAGGAGGGAGACAAAAGAGGAAAAACAAAGATTAAAACAGCTCGGGATATCGACCCTGCAGGAGTGAGACAGGAATGAGGGCTTGACGGGCTTTTTCCTCCTCTTAAAGGGACATTTGGCAGTTTTTTGTCCTGATGATGTCACAGGAAGTGTTCATAAAAGTGAGTTAATGATCTCTGAATAAAAACATCAGAGCAAACATTACGAGAGACTTAAAATCTGAAGTTCTGAGCAAATTCAAGCTATTATTCATCAATGAAGACGTCAGAATGAGGCTGACTTTTTTGGAAAATCCCAAACAAACATATTCCATCCATCTGTTTGTGACTAAAATCTCCTTTAAAGCATGTTTGTGCGGTTGTGTTCGCCCAGAGCGTGTTTTCTGTTCTTGAGCTGCAGGAGTTGGACTCAGTTTTGGTTTGTGGCACATATACAAACCACATCCACGTCCCACTCTCACTTCCAACAGTTTTTATGCATCCAGAAAGAAAACATGCTGAATTTTAGTCAAATCACTCGTAGGAGTTTACAAGGCAGCAACGCTCCTGCAGATGTTTCCTCTGCTGAAGATTATCTGCTCCATTGTCCTGAAATATCTTGGTGTCCCTCCAGCTGTGTGGTATCACTGCTGCTGAGAGAGAAAGCAGACGAACCCCAGAAAGACAAATAAAATCAAAATCAGACAGAGAGATTTCAGGGTTTTCTCCTCACTTAAAACCAAAATGACAGTGGACTGGAGCAAACATGCAGAAATGTTCATGCCATGCCCTCCTGGTGTTTAACTGACATTAAACTGTGACCAGAGCTGAAAACAGATAAACTAATCAAAAAGTTTAGTCATTCTTTAAACAAATTAAGGGCTGTGTGCTTTTTTACATTAGTGCACAGAGAAAGAGTAGAGGCGATGAGAAGAGGACAATAAAATCCATCATATGAAAATATTAAGGACAGAATTATCGCTGAAGTTGGAAAAAAATGAATGCAACACAAAACAGAACAATAGAATAACATATTAAAGTAAAAAAATCAATATGAAGTATCATTGCATGATTTATTCTTGTTTGCATGTGTTTCTGAACTTGCCACTTTCCCCAAAAATCAAACTCAATCACTTCCTGGAGGCCAACAAATGGGCTCTTAAGTTTGTTGTGCATGAGGAGTAAGCCAGCTGCTTGGCACATCATCAACACACAGCCTGGTCTTTGCTTATTATTTTGCTTTGGTGTGGAGCCCAAAGAGCTTCCAAGGAGAGCCCAACATTTTCTGGAGACCCTTTGGTTCCTAATTGATAGAAAAAACTGAAAAGATCAAATGTGTAAATTGATTATTAGACATATAACACGTAGACTTTCACCTCCTCAGGACAAACTGTGGAACAAGCCGAGTCAGCAGACGATGACAAGGAGGCCATGAGGATTAGACGGAGGTGTTTAGGACTGTAAAATATCAGGACGTGCTCAGAGGAAGTATAAAAGAAGCCATCCTGAAGGGCAGTACCCTCTCTCTGCAGAGATGGGGCCACAAGAATGAACCAGGGGAACGTTTTGGTTGGCCCCCACACACAAGGAGCCATTGTGTGCCTGCGGTGGCTCCCTAACCGAGTTTGACGGCCGTGTTTTGATTGGCCCTTTGGGGAGCAATGTGTTAAAGGGGGACGTTTCACAGCAGCATTTTGTTTCTGCAGTCTTTCTCGTCGTCAGGGTCGCTCTCTTTCACGCTTCATTCATAAAAAACACAAAAGGATATTTACCTTTTAGTGGCACCGTGAAAATCTCTGCACGCTGCTTCCTCCTGATGTGGACTGCAGTAATAAAAGGAAAAGAAGCTCAGCTTAAAGATGTCAAAATAGGTCTGTGATGGACCAGTGGGCTCATACGCAGTCCCTGAGGTGTGTTTTATGTGACTGAGAGCTCTGTTCGGTCTGCAGGTTCAGGCTGTAGTTAACCCACGAGAGGCTGCAGTGTGCAGAGTCAACACTGAGAGTGTAATGAAGGAGAAAACCAATAAGACTTAAAGACAGGAGGGACCCCCTTCTCCTCTATCCTCTGTTATATTCCTGAGTATCTGCCCCACACCCTCCTGTGTTAGTGCTGTGCTGAGCTGAATGTGACCCCGTGAAGGTGCTGGCTAAGGTGCGAGGCTGCCATCTGAGCCGCAGAGGGGTGAGAAAAATGAAATCATGTGGATGCCTCTCAGAGGTCAAGTAAATACACTAAAGGGAGGCAAACAGAGGAAACATGGCCGGAAGCTTCGTTTGGCTGCAGTGCATCAGAGTGTGTGTGTGTGTGTGTGTGTGTGTGTGTGTGGGTGGGGTGGGGGGGGGGTGGGGGGGGGGGGACTGGGCAGGAGGATGCAAATCTGTCAGAGCAAGTGCAGACCAAAGAAATGGGACCGTTAGGAGTCCTAAATATTTGAGCTAAAGTAAAAGTGCTGCAAGATCACAAACCTCTAACAAGGTATGTCTGCGAGCTGTTGTCAAAATGTAGAAAAATGCCCCATCTCGGACTGTTCACACATGCTTGAAAATGTTCCTGAATCCATATCTAGATCCAGATCATCACCAGAATCCCATCACTTCCTCCTTGTGCCATGATCAACATTTCCTGCAAATTTCAGCATGATACAACAAGAACTTATGGAGTTATTCAGTCAAATGTTTAAAAAAACTGCCCTGTCTCAACATATTAACAAATCATTTAAAAAAGTTCTGGATCCACATCCTGATTCAGATCACCACCAAATCACCAGATCACCACATCACTTTCTCCTTTAGCTGTGACCAACATTTCCTGCAAACTTCATCAAAATGTCTTCTTAACTTTTTGAGCTATGTTGCTGCAAACAAAACCTCCTTGGTGGAAGTTATTGCTCATGGCATTTTTCTAGCTTTCTGTTGTAAAAGTAATACAACGCTGTTTTATGAAATTTGAAGGAATTATATGTTTCGTTGCAATGCCAAGCACTCCAACCCCCTCTTCAAATATAATAATCCTTTACTATGATACTGAAATCATGTTTGTTTGCAGAAGTTAGCTTACCTACACAAGAGAGTCATGGGTTTAAACTCTCACTTTAACCAGCTGTTAGTCTGTCGTAACGGAGTCTGAAATCAACGCTGCACGGCCAAATAAACCGAGTTGCTTTGGTTTCAGCCTGTGATGAAACCACAGGCTGAAAGAGACGCTCTGTTGAGCATTGAAACTCATCGTATTTGCTGATATTTGCACATATTTCATTTGTGGTCAGTGAGGAATCTGAGTGCCTGACTCAGCTGTTAATCTGGTCAATCATGGAAAACAGGCCTGAGGAGAGGGCTGTATGCAGAGCTGATGGCCTCACATCAACTTACCTGGCAGCATTATCAACTACTGTTTCAAATATCTCTTTGGTTTGTGTGATGAAAAGCAGTATGACCACAAAAATGTAAGAAATAGGCCTACAAGGTGAATTCTGAGACTGTTGGAGGAGGAGACTCTGAATACCTCCAACAATATCCAAAGATGAAGTATTTATTTGACTGGAGAGCGCGAGAGGAGCGATTTTACTGACCATGCAGCCCAGAACGATATAAATGCAGAGAGCAGAGTGTGCAAATGATTTATGTGGTCTTGATTTTACTGTGTTAACAGATCAATTGATTGAACAAACTGTCATGAGAGTTTCAGTCTCACATTTACTGTGTTAAACTAGTTTGCCAATTACGTGCAATAATTAGTAAAAGTCTGAAAACATACGGGATGTGGTTGATTAACATGTTTATTTTATTGGTACGTCACATTTGGCCCTCAAAAACATCCCTGACAATAACACAGTACTGAATTAATGAATCATATCAGTGCTATTTTTCATTTAATTGAGCGAAAACTAAACCCTAAAACATGGCTACAGCTTCCTGATGGCTCGATGTGTCCGTCTGGAAGAGTCTACGTGGGACTTCCACATTATTTGTGGTTGCTTTCATTTGTGCTTCAGCGTCTCTTTTGCATTAGACTTTGTCTTGTCAAGCTTTGTTTATGCGTCTTCATTTTCTTGCATTTGTGTTGTGGCTCCTTTCATTTGTGTTGCAGCTTTTTGCTGCATCTTGATTTTGTTTTGTGGCTTCTTGCATTTCTGTTGTGGCTTCTTGCATTTCTGTTGTGGCTGTTTGCTGTTTCTTGCGTTAGTGTTGTGGATTCTGGCATTTGTGTTGCTGCGTCTTGCATTTCTACGACAGCTTTTGAAGTCATCTTTTCTGTTCTTTATTCGTGTGACACCTCTCGGCCACTGTTTGTTCTCTTGGGTTATTTTGATGTCAGCTAAGCCCCGCCCTCTAAAAATCGCCCCAGTGCTTGCTAACTCACGGGGGTCGTACCTGCTGAAGGACATGCCGGTGTAGCCTCTGCCTGTTTCTGCTCCATCCTGGTCCTCGTTGGCTCTGCTGGTCTTGTTCATCTTCCAGATACTGAGGCCTTGATCCCGTCACTTGACTCCATCGTCAGCCCCGCTGATTGGTTATTTGCATTAATGAGGCCGAGGCCCCTTTAATAAAACACGTGTTTGCTGCGTGACGACTGCGGCGATGGGAAACCAGATTTGGGTGATGATGTAAGGCTAATTTCACCTCTTTACTGTATCCTCAGATCTCGGCCCTCCTGGCCCCGGTCTCCCCTCCTTCCCTCTCTGAACGTTGAATCCACTCAAACGGAGCTTTGATCAGAGCCATAATCTCCCCCCGCCCCGGCCCTCACCCCTCCTCACCCGGGCGGCCTCGGTGTGACCGGCCATGTGATAGCTGGGACCCCATCATTTCCCATTACTGCGTGGCTTAGTGCATCTCAGAGCTGGCCTCCTACCTCGAACCTCTCGGCTCTCCGTGCTGGAGGTCTGTTTCCCGTGACTTTGGGCTAATCTCCTCGCTAACAGCCAGATGAAGCCTCACAGCCTTCATCGCCTGTCTTCCTCTCTCTTCTGGGGGAGAATGACTCTAAAATAGAAAAGAGAAGTCACAGACACACATCTCTGTACTCTCCTCTTCTCCTGTGTTGTTTTACCTGAGGTGTTGATTCCTCCTCCTCCTCTTCTCTCGGTCATATCTCCATAACACCACATCAGTCCAGCTCTCACCTCCTCCCATGCCGTCTACCTTTCCTCACCCTCACTCCTCACCCTGAAGACTCCTCTCCTCCCAGGATGTGCTCTTTAACGGCCTCATCTCTCAGGATCAGACCCATTAGAGGGATCACTCTGTCCTCGAGTACTTCTATTTCCATCCCCCCTTCTTTCTCCTGAGGACTCGATAAATAAAACTTTCTATGCAGAATTATTAAGAAAGCTCGACCCCATCAGTCATGTCAAGAGTCAAGAGTGAGGAGATGGTTTAGACCTGAGACCTCAGACCAGTCGAGCCCCCCTGGAAACTCCACGCAGGGGTGCCATGAAAGAGGGGAGTTAGGACAAGCCTAAGGGTCCAAGGCTGAAAGGGGCCCCCAGAAAACTGAAACACTTTTTTGTATTGACCTGTTTTCTGACATCTAAACCAAACTTTTCCTCAAACTGTAGCACTGTTATCCATCAGGAAGACTTTGCATTGCTGAAAGTTTATAAAAAAAATAATCACAAACTTAAAAACAAATTGATATAATCTGTATTTTTGAAGCCTTTTTGTCATCTTCAGCTTTAAAAATAAAATAAAGTAAACTAGTTCTTCATTTAAAAAGAGTTTTTTTTTATTTTCATCACCTTAATTCATGTGCAGCACGTTGTAGTGCACATGCCGCAAGATGGTTGCTGGTTTAATCCCTGTGTCTCCCTGTGCATGCATGGTTTCTCTCTGGGCACTCCGGCTTCCTCCCGCAGGCCATGAACCTGTTCGATAGGTGGTTTGGTGGCTCCAGATTACCTTTAGGTGTGAGTGTGAGCATGAACTATTGTCTGTCAGGTAAACTTTGCATTGCCAAAAGTTTGTCAAAAAGTCATTGCAGACTTAAAAACAACTGCAATGCAAGGAAGTTGCATAGTTCAGTCAACATTTTATCGACTTTTCTTGCACTAAATTTAAAATATTCTTTACTTTTGAAGCTTTTTTATCGTCTTTCAATGTAAAAATAAAATCAAATGTTTCTTCATCAAAAAAAGAGTTGTTTATCTTCATCATCGTAATTCATGGTGGTGCAGTAGGTAGTGCACGTGCCTCACAGGAAGAAGGTTACTGGTTCAAACCCCTTGTCTCTCTGTGCATTCGTGGGTTCATAGTGGACCCTAATTTTTTTCTGTTAGCAATGTATCCAGAAAAACATTGTTGCCCTAAAAATGAATGCTAATTTATTGACCATAGTCTGTCATCTGCAAAAAAACTGTATTGCACAAAGTTGGAAAAACATTGACAGGCGTGTTGGTTAAATCAGATGCTGTCATCACTCTTATTAGAAAAAAAATACATCCAAAAAAAATTGAGACCCTTCGTTGATTATGTTAAAAACCAACCCAACATTGCAGTCCCCAAATCCATTTAGAAATATACTTTTTTTCCATTTTGTTTTAATATACACCAACTAACTTTGATTTTCTTTTTCAAATTGAATAGCTTTGTTTGATTTAGAGAAGCTCTCCATTTTATATTTCTATTTCATTATGTTTATTTTGTTGTTTATCCATTTGTTAAACCTTGAGATACAGCCCTGAAAGTGAAATATGATCTGTGATAAAGCTGTTTTTTTTGTGGTTATAAACTCAGTAAAAATATTGCATAGATAAGACCAGATAATAAAGGAAATACACTGGCTAAGCGTTGAGTTTCTGCCCTGGACTTTAATCGCTCTCTCCACATGGTGCAGGAGGTGTCAGCATATTTAAAAATCTTTTCTGCTTCGCTGTAGTGGACTAAAACTTTCTGCACATGACAGTCAGTGCACTTGTTTTTCTCTGACGTCAGAGATGTGGATGTAATGATTCAGCGCTCTGAGAGAAAGCAGCAGACACAGATTGCAGAAAGATGGACTGAGGGTGATAGAGAAAAAAAACTCAATTAATCAGCCTCACTGGAGACTCATTAGTTTTTCTTTGAAGCTTAAATCTCTCTCTATATGAAGGCCATTCAGCTTTAAATTAATCTTCATTCACGCTTATCTCTGCCTGCTCGCCTCTGCTGGAGCAATTAAGATTTTGACTTTCCCAACATTCAGATAAAGCGAGCGTCCAAACACGTCACATTCCTCTGAGTACCTGCCCTGTGATTTTGATGGAGCCATCGGCCTCGTCTCAGCCCCTCACTTCTGTGCTGCAGCAGGCTTCTGTGTTGAAGTCCTTTCCCAGCGAGTTGACTGATGAAGTGCGGACGTGCAGCTGAGTTAAGACTTCTTTCCACACGTCTGTAGGTGTGCAGTCTCCCCCCTCTTCTCTCCCCCTCTCCCCCTCTCTCCCCCGTTTCTCTACATCCCTGCCTGATTCTCTCGCTGCAGGACTTGGCCGTGCCTCTGACCTCGGGGCTGCATCATGCCCGGCCAACCTGTTTTTCTTGGAAATTCCTGTTGGCTGAGCTTTCTGTGTGGAGAGTACGGGGGGGAGCGGGGCGGGGATAGAGCGTGCACATATGCGCTCGCTGCCTCTCTGGAGATCGGCGTGTATTTAATTGATGCTTTACGCTGATGACACCGTGGTTTACAAAGAGTGGTTTTGCTTTTACAAGGCCAAGGGTGCGAGCTTTAATCTGGCTGGCTCCCTGCTGCTTGGCGGTCTGTCTTTGTATTAAAACCAGAGAAAGGTGCCTGACAAAAGGAAGCGTTTTCCTGTGATCCTCCCTCAGGACTGGATAAAAAGCATCACGATCACACCACAAAAAAGGAGACAAAGATGATTTAAGCTTTGGACAGAACATGTAATCCTGTGAGTAACTTGGCTGCTCCTTCTAAGCCCCATTAAAAAAAAAAGATCGAGCTTTAGTCGCTCTTGAAATGTGATTAAACAGGTGTTGTGAGAATCAGGAGCCCCTTTCTCAACACTTCCTCGTATTCACCTCACATGTGCAGAGTCAGGAAATTAATCTGAGGAGGATAAGCTGGTTTTTACACCCCCAGGCTGTGCGTGAATATGTAACCGAGGTCCCGTCTCTCTCACATTCACACGTGGAGGGTTTTCTGTCTCTGCAGGTCAATAAGGCAGAAGTTCTGCACACATGCCTTCAGCTGGAGAACACAGTTAATCAATAGTTTTCATTAAGAAGTAATTGCCTTGACTGCAAAGTGAGCAGTCAGCAGTTTGTGTCAGAGAGAGTGCTAATCGTGCAGAAGCGTAGGTGTGTTTTTACCGTGGCCACTAGGGTGTAAATAATCATCATGGAGCAGCCAAAGTTCACAGCCTCCACTGATAGTTTGACCTCCACAACATTTAATTCGCTAACCATGTTTAGCTCCGTCTCCCATTCTGAGCTGATGCTAATTAGCATTAGCACAGACAGAAGAACGCCTATATATTTTGAGCCGGTTCAGGCGCAGGTCAACGAGGGGCTAATCCAGTTATCATCGCTGCCTGTTCCCCCTAACTGCACAATCAGCCGGGCTCCATTGTCAGTCTGAGGTCCAATATTAGCAGCGTTAAGCTCATGTCTGTGCTGCTGTGGCCTTATCATGAGCATGACTGTAGAAAATACACAAGGTCAAGGAGATGTATGGCAGCACTGAAGGCCCGGCCCAATCAGATACACATGAATGCACATGACTTCAGGTCAAGTGGAGTCCCCCTGCAGACGTCTGCATTCTCCTGGTTACACAAACACCTGAGGGTCAGCAGCAAAACAAGGACTGTAACGGGTCAGGTCTGATTAAGATAGGCTAGCTATTTTTCATCCTTCCTAAATGTGTGCATTAATACACTGACATGAAAATTGATTTTTTGCTCCAGATGATGGCTGCAGCTGTGGAAAAATGTTAGTCTAATTGTACTTTGAGACTCATGGCACTAGAAAATATAAATACAAATAGCAGCTGGCTAACTCTGCCCCTGAAGGAGATAGCCAGGTATAGAAGCTAGGCGATATGTAGCAGTAAACAACTGAAAGCCTCATAATTACCCCAGTTTTAGGGTAAAACCGACCCTTGTCAACATCGCTCTTTTAGTTTAGTTTATTGAAGCTGGTGCTTCTGGCAGGAGGATACATAGCCTATATGTTGATCATTAACTTAAGCTTTTTTAATTAACTATATTTTTTTAATAACAAAACATATTAGAGCCCTTCCGCACTCGCTGACCTGGCTGCAACACTGACACAAGGCATTTGGATTGCAGTCTTGTGGCCTATTTCTGTGCCTCTGGCTGGGAGGATAAAGAGGATGCAGTCGCATGGAGCTGAAAACTTGAAGGGTTGATGCTGGACTGAGGTGATTTGTTGCTGGACTGAGGATTAGGAGCAGACCAGCCGCTTTGCACATAATCAACAGTGTGGAGTCCAAAGTGCTTCCATGCAGTGGCTCTGCCTGTCCTCCATTTTCTCTGATTGTACTTCTTGTTGTTGAGGTCAAGAGGGCAATGGAGGCAGTTCACTACTCCAAGCATATATATTCACGTCCATACTCGAATGTATATTTGAATACCAAGTATTTCTCCTTCTGTTTATACTTTATTCTTAAGTCAGCGAGCTCATTCTTTTATTTTTACCACTAATCTGGTTGAATAAAAGTACATGGATTGGATTTGCTCCCTCTAACAATTCAAGGCTGTTTGACTGAGTTTAAGGAAGTCTCACTTGGCTCTCCTGATGAAACATCATCACTGAGCTGAAAGCCTCTCTGTGTTTTCAGCCTTTAACCACGACCCATATTAGGTTAACTCAAACCCTTTGACCTCTCTGTAGCACTTAGTTTAGCAGGACATCCTGACCTATTCATAGAAATCTTTTTAAAACTTATTTTATTTAAATACAGAAAAAGTAAGAGTGTTTTTACAGCCGCTGTCATATCTGAGCCTGTTTTTGGTTTGCAGGTCCGTCCTGACCGTGCTCTCACCCCAGACTAAAGCAGCTGATATATAAACTTCATGTCCTTTCTGGACTTTGAAGACGTTCTGGACCCACAGGTTGTTCTTTATGGCGTGCAGAGCTGGTATAAAACAGCACAAACACTCAGAAACACACAGGGACATCTTGTTTGGAGCTACTCTGCCTCCTGCTGTCAACAGCTATCAGCGTAACCCAACACTGGATGTTAGCCTGAAGCTCAGAGGGGGATCCCGCTGTCTTTTACTGTTGTCACTTCCCTGAGGTGGAGGTCGCTAACTGCCTGACCCCGAGCAGAAAAATGAAAGCCAGGGCGACGTAGAGAAAGTACAGGCGCTGTCGAAGGGGTTCAGCAGAGAAAACAGAGGAAGGCTGAGAGAGGAACACGGTTGATTTGACTGCTTCTGTCCTCTATATTTAATGTTTTTATGCATTCATCACATTTAGCATGTCAAAACCAGAGGAGCCACCACTAAGGCTGGGAAATAAGGATGATATATATATCAGAGCGTTTCCAAAGGGGAGGAAAAAAGGGGTTGCATCTAATCCTCATTTTTAATCAACTTAAATCAAATCCTTGCTTGATTGACACCTGAGACATGAAGTAAACTGTCAGTCACACCAGGACAGGGACCTTTCACATGATAGCTTGAGCTGCAGGGACAAAGTGGTTGGAGCTTGGTTAAGATGGCGATTCCCATCCATCACCTGATGGAGTATGAAATCGTCCATTTGACTAGCAGGAGCAGACTTAGAGGAGCAGGTCAGGCCAGGTTTGGGACCACGCGCTGGGTCGGCCATCCATCATTCGGGACGACTTGTCTGCATCCTCAGTAACGGTAACCCTTCTTCATTTGTAGGTGTTTACGATGAAGTTTAAGGGTGCAAACTCTGCACCCTGAGGCTCCACAGGCAAGGCACGCCAACCCCTTCAGCTGCATGACCAACCGCCTAAACAGGAAGTCAACCTCACCTCCCTGGCTACCAAACCAACTTCCAAGCATGGTCATTAACAATCATTCAATCACCCGCTGACTTCAGTATCTTCATATTTCTCATTATAGAGTCATCAATAATCAGAGATTGATCTCCTGTGGGTGTGTTGCCGAGTTGGGAAAGTCTATTAGAAACGGCTGCTCGGGAGCTGGTGGGGGAGAAGCTAAGCTAACTCGGCCTACACTGGCTACATCTGGCTGGCAAACTACTGCTGCAAATGAAGGTTTAGATTCAGAGGTGCAGAGAGATTCTCCAGATCAGTGACCCTCGCCTCCAAAGCTAAAAACATGCTACACTTCATACAGTTACCATCATCACTTAAGGAGGACGAGGAGTAACTGAACATCTGAGAGGAGAAGGAGGCAGAGAGAGAAGCCATACTTAGCAGCTAAATGCTAGGCTATGCTAGGCTAAGCTAAGCTAGGAGCAGAAAAGAATTGAAATTACTCAGCCTTTTAAGAGTGCTCTTAACCTTAGTGCATTTGAACGTATGTTAATCCAACAGAACAAGTGTGTTCAAGGCTTAAATATCAAATATCAAGTAGTAGTAATTACCGTTAGCAGAACAGAGCAAGACTACACGCTAAACAGCGTTTCAGTGGCAAAAACAGGAAGTGCCGAACATGCTCATCGCAGGAATCACCAGGAGAAACAATGACGGAAGACCAGATCCTAAACTGCAGAAAAAGATAAATATTTTTCATGCATGTTCCTTAAACTCTGTCAATAATCAGAGATTCTGTTCGAGAGCACAACTCTCATGTGCACGGGAGCTTTTATGTGCTTCAGCGAGCGGCCATCTCAAATACAGATATCAGGGATGAACAGCTGGAAGTTCAGCTGACCTTTGTCCTCAAGACGCCCTTTAATCTGATCACAGACAGCCCTGTGGTTAATGACCTGATCTAAACTAATATTGGCTCCCTGTTGGAGCACTTCTTCAGTCAGCTCGGTGTATATCAAGCCCAGTGTACTCACAGCGATAAACACACTCGGCCTTATTAGCCTGAACCTCCCACAGCTCTGGGTGTTGGTTTACACATAAAGACATTAAATGACACTGAAACATAAATGTTTAGAGGGATAAAATGAGGCTCCAAGTGGCCTGGAAGCCTGTGTGCATTAAAAAAGCCTCTGCTCCACAGAGGGGACTCGGTTTCACCCAGATTTACTTTATAAATCTGTGATTTAGTTTGAATTGGAAACATGTCAGTGGAGAATCCTTAAACTCAACTGAGGCCAGATTTATTGTATTCTTAGCCCCCCAGGCTCAGATAGTTACAGATAAATAATTTAATAAGAGTTAAAGGCCTCCATCTGCCGACTAACAACAGTGCCCGAGCCTCCAACGGGAGGAAGAGGAATGAGATGTTTCTGCAGAGACAAATGAGTTTTGGAGCAGATTTCTGAGTTCTGCCTTTTTTGTGCAACATGTTTTGAGCTCATGGTGGCACGTGGAGGTTTTTGAGGGATGTCTGGTTAGAACAATAAAAGACATTTTCAGGAAACCAGGCTGTTCGGACATCTAACCACTGAGTGACTGTCACGACAGAAAGACAAAGTGATGGATTTGGTTATGGGTTTAAGATGTGCAAACCAAAGTGGTTTCCATGCAGAGTTCTTGGAATAATTCACTCTGATGGGGAGGAAGAGAAGGATTGCAATTTCCTTGTGCCCCTCTAAATCACATGATCCCGGAAATGCGAGACTCGACAGGACAAATTAAACCTTATTGTTTTTAAGGAGAGAAACACAAACTCAGATGTGTGTGTGGACATTTGAAGGGCCAATGTGACTCAACAGCAGGACTGATACCTTCCCCCTTTCCCTATAGGGTCTTGGCCCGTCCCTCACAGACATAGATTGTAAACTCTGGGCCATATTTTGGTGAATTTCTTGAGTCAAGTTTGCTCTGAGTCGATCTGACAGCTGATTTACTGACTAAGGAAAAGGCTGAGGCTGTCATCTCGTGAGGGAAAGACCATGTCATGGAGACGCCCTGCAATAGCATGAATAGACGAGTTTTTAGTGGATTTAGGCACAGCCTCAGAGAGGGGAGGGGGCTCCAGTGGCTGGAAGTTGGCTGGTAACTGGCAGGGAGGGGAAAATTAAAGCAGATGGATTTGTAAGCTCTGATATTAATGCTTCCAGAGCAGGGTGTGTTTTCATCTCAATCCAAACATGCTTATCCTGTTTACTGAAAAACCCTTGAAAGTCTTATGGCGGATTTTAAAAAGTGGTGAATTTGCAGTTTTATACAGAAATGAAGACTTTGAAGTCCTGATGATGCAAATCAAAAACTGATTAATTTGATGCCGTGTAGTTGTAGTAATGGTTGGACAGATTTCTGAGGTGCCACATCATTTGGAAACCACTGGTCGAGGGGATTGTTTGGCCTTCAGTTAAGCCCCGCCCACATAAAAAATTACTCTGTTTATAGTCATGACAAGTGTCTATGAAGTCACTAAAGTATTTAACCCTCATGAAGCTAAGTTAAAAACATGTCAGGACGTCCCAGTGTTGTTGTGATCTAATCATCAGGATGAAACTATGGTCCCCGCCATAACCAAAAACCAGCCTTATTCGACCAAAGTCTGTCATTAATGACTGAACACCCGAGGTCCCTGTACTTAGAGCACGCTGATGACATAGTGATCTACGAGGCCTCGATGAAACTGTCCCCCAGCCTCAGGCTGAACATTCAGGAAGCATGACTAAGTGGGTGGAGGGCTGCAGAGGCTTAGAGGAACTATTTTGGTTTAACAGAGCGCAGCATCAATCGGGGGGGATAAACCTGAGCCTTTGAGCGTGCGACATGTGAAGAAGTCCGTCTCTGTGTTAACCCTAACATGGCCCTGACAAATGTTTTCCAGCGGGATCAATATATAAATGATTTATGTCCACAAAGGAGACTGAAGCAGTCCTATAAAAATATCCACATCCTCAGAGAAGCTCCCTCCCTCCTGCTGCAGCTGTCCCTGATCGACTGTTTGATTGATTTCCTCTGTTGTGTCTTTCGCTCTCACAGATGGACCAATCAATCCTCAGAATCAGAGCCGCTCGCTGTGGCTGACCACACACAGACACTCCCGTGGGCTGCAGGAGGCGGTCCAGGCTTTTTCTGGATCCTCCTGATTCTGTTATCAGGCAGATCCGTCTATCCAAGCTCCGATCTACAAAGATTGTGAGCGGCCCAAAGCGGGACGGGCCAATCAGAGCCCTGTAGAGCAGGAAGAGACAGCAGGAAGCTCATACAGGGATTAGCATGGATGCTAACAGCTTCAGTCGCAGTTTTACAGATCTGGACCACACTTCTTTATTAAATGGTGAATGGAACGCCGTTTGAGAACAAACTGATATCTGTGATATCAACCGTAGTTCAGCTCTACTGGTGCTGACATTTGGAGTACATGTACTCAGTTTTGGTCAATTTTTGCTATAAACATTTTTCAAGTCTTCTAATAACACAAAACAGTCTGCTAGTAGCATTAAGTAAGCACTTGACCTGAAGTCCATCGAAAGGATGTTTTGGTAAACTTCTCTAACATGCTTTGGCGAGTGTTTGTTCTACATAGTGGCTCACTTTCTGAACTTTACACTGCAACAGTGGCCCACAATGAGAGTGACTGACAGAACTATTGTTCAGTCACCTGCTGGATATGCTTTTAATGGTTCTGCCCATTCCTGAATACTTTATTAGGTTGTGGAAATGCTTATAGCTTATATTTTCTCTGCCTAGTGTTGGTTTAATCCTTGTTTGACTACTATTTTGATGATTTTTACATAGCTCAAACAGCATGTATGACCTTCTTTGTCATTTGAACGTATGATCTGTTGTTAGGAGAGTTTAGAAGAGATGATGGGAAAGTGCTTTGGTGACTTTGTGAGTCACAGGAGTCATGTTAATAACTGATTAACCTGTCCTGACATATATGCAGAACAAAAGCATCAAGTGAAGACGAGGTTAGCTCATCATTGAAGAAAGTTTTTAACATTGAAACACACCTCAGAAGCCTTGTTAATATAAGATAATATTACTTGAAATGATTCCTTTACCCCCCCCTCGTGATTTTCTGCATGGAAACAAGTCGTCCTTCACAGGTTTCAGTCACTGCTGAGCAGAAAGCAACTTTTTGTTGAAAAGTAAGACACAATTTTGATTCTGGCTCTTGTCTGACATGATTTTTGACTTCTTTGAGGTCATTTCTGCTGTGATGAGACAGAGTGATGCACTCGGTTTGCAAAGCATGCAGAACAAAGTGGGAGGAACTGAAAAAGGAATCGATAAGTGAAAAGACTAATGATTCTTTGAGGGAGTTGTTATTTGATTCTCAACTGGAATTGTTCAATTCCCATCCTGAGCCCTGACACAAAGCACTCATTTACTATCTTAACGGTGAACCACACTCACATCTTTAGCTGTTTTATTGACAGTTTATTCAGCCCGGCAGAGCAGTGAGGAGAGGAGGGAGGACGGAGTGCTGCTTTCAAGGAGGACTCACTTTTGTCATCAGTGATCAGCGCTTCCTGTTTTGTATTGTTCTCTCTAATTGTTGAGTTTGTTCATCGTTTTTTGTGTTTAAAGGCCCAATTAGGAACAGGCTTTGCAAATTAGCTCAGGCTGTAAAGCAAAGCAAAGTTCCCTTGTTTCATTCTGTCCCTCTACAAATAAACATTGAAATCAAATTCTACCACACGACAGTGCGAGCTTGGCATGCAGCACTGTGATTGCCTAATACCAGTTACTCTGTCTTTTTAACACCCATCTAATCTGCAGACTGAAGCATGTTTAACACATTAGATATGGAGGCATTGTTTGGATCCTTTCCTTCTCTCTCCCTCCCTTTCCCATCGAACAGACATGCTTTTACAATAAGACACAAATTACAGACAACATCCGTCAACAACATGCTAACCCTTAAATTCCGAGTCCCCACTCCCAATTATATCCTCCTCACAGAGGCTGCAGAGGAACACACTCCTCAAAGGGAAACAAAATCCTGCGGCGTCCCGCTGTAGGATGAAAAAGCTGCAGATTCCACGCTCGATCCATCTCTTTGTCATGTTTGTGTTGGAGAAACCACCAAGATGCACCGAATTTATCTGCACACATGCACACGTCTGCTCCCATCTTAGGAGGGGAGCTTCAGCAGAGTGGTGTCCCGGCCGAGCCACACTCTCCCCATCAGTCGTTTTCTTAAACATCCAAAGAGCTCAAAGATCTGCGACCGTCTGAGACAGCAGACCCGTCTGAGGTCCTGCACCGGCCGCCTTTGTGCTCTCGTGTCTTTAATTGTTGTTTTCTCTTCATCTCTGGAGCAAAATTACATCTGAGCACAATGAGCAATAATGGAGCCAGGCTCCAGGCTGCAAATCAGAGATGACAGCCGGAGAAAAGGGTTTGTGCTCTTTTAGCATTGCCAGATCTCACGAGAGGAACAAGCAAACAGGTCGATGGAAGCAAGCCTGAAGAGGAGACTTTGAAATAAATGAATATTTGAAGCTTCACATACCAGGCCTTTAATTGGTCTCCTGAGAGAAGTGCTGAGGTTTTGGGCATGATTTCATCAGTTATGATCCAGATCCTCCTGATGTTTTCCTCTTAAAGTTTGATCCACTCTCTTACATTCTTCCCCCAACTCTTGGTTTACCTCCTGCTGTGGTGTGCCCACTCAAAGATCTAATGCTCTCACGCCTGATCGCCTAAATTAACTCAGAAGAGGCCAAATCTATGCCGTGCATATTTTTAGATGAGTAGTTACGATACTTACTGAGGAAGTGCTTATTATCAAATGTAATAGGACACCTATTTTCATGCAAGATGTTTCTGAAATGATTGTACCTACATAGAAGCCAAAAAGACTGCATACCAAAGAAGGAGAGTCAGAGAATGAGATGGAGTTATGGGGATATAAATATCTCACATAGGGATGGGAAATAAAACCAGCTCCAGGTGAGAATCAGTGAAAACTAGCTCTAAGAATCGATAGCATTGGTCTGTAAGCTTATCAGTTAACTTATTAACACCACCCACTTTGTTCTGCATGTTTTACAAATCAAGGAAACCACGCTATCATCAGAGGAGTGTCATGTGTTTGACGTTGTCACTAAAAACACAAGTAGGTTACCACATACCGAATTGCATATGACCTATCAACTAGACTGAATATTTATCTATCTATTTATCTGTCTGTCTGTCTGTCTGTCTTTCTGTGTGTCTTTCTGTGTGTCTTTCAGGGATGATCTCTCTCATGTTTTGTTTCTTGTCCTGAAAAATCACTGTTCAGGTCAAAGTTCATGATGAATATACAACGTGTGTGTTGGCCATGTTGTCCTCAGTCCTTGTTTGTTATTGATTTGTTGCAGAGCCCCCTGGTGGCTGAGCCAAAGCCATCAGCTGAGACAGTCCTTCAGTTTTCCTGTTCCTGTCTGTGGCTCCTGTGCTGTGGTCCATATGGGGATGGGGACAGACTTTATTAATCAGCCCTGCTGACTGAACCGGCCCGAACAGAGACTGGGATGTTTTTAGCTCCTCAGTGTTCTGATGTTATTACATTAAACAGATCTGCTGCATGTTTCAGGAACAGTGAAGCAGCGTTCGGCCTCATTAAGCCCACAGATGTCCCCCTTTGATTGCTGACCGAGGATCATTAACGAGGGCACGGCGTTAATTTACATCATTATTCTGAAAAGAGCTCATGTCCAACAGTCTTCATCATCTGGGCCTGTTTGTATCAGATTACCAGAACCGTCAACATCCAGCCTCAGGTTTTACTCCTCCCTGTGGGTGGTGAACGTAAAGACTCACACTTCACCTTTGACCTCTGACCCCAGGCTCCTCATTAGCTCCCCTGTTAGCTCACAGCGACAGTGTAATCCCTGGTATTTCACAGGTATGAGGAGCTCATGGGGCCTGTGGAGCAGCTATAAATATTCAACAATAAGGAAAAACAGGGCCGTTTCTCGCTCTGATTACACCAGCTGTCAGCCCGGGCTAACGGGGGGGGGGGATAACATCCCGATCTGGTGTCATCCCTCATTGTGCCCCCCCGTCCGTCTATCCATCCGTCACCAGCTTGTTATCTCTGCTGAACTCTGGCATCACCTCCTCTCACGGCTCCACCTTCATCCTCTCCTCCTCCTCCAGGAACAGAGCTGTGATGGATCTGTTTGGTCTGATGGGGGTTTGTGCAGATAAACCTCTGATTTTGTTTGGGGATATTTCAGGTGACTGCTGAAGAAACATAAAGACCTTTAGAGACGTGTCAACACACATCTCATCTGATAAAAGCAAACAAACACATAAATAATAATCAGATTGACTTAAAAAGCACTCAGAGAGCGCAGACCTCAGCTCAGAGGCTTTTCCACAACCCCTGTAAAAGATACAATCCTGAATCACCAGATCCAGAACAGAGCCAGGATCCAGACCAAACTCAGCACATACATGGAGGTTGTTATCCTGCACCAACACAACAAGTTTAGGGAACATAACTTAATATTTTGATTTTATATGAATTATTGAATGTTTTCAATGGGATTGCCCATTATAAAGTTCAGTGTTTTTGTGACGTCAATCTGGATCAGATCCAGATGAAATTCACCTTGATGACAGAGACATGGACCCCATATTATCCTGTGAAATTGGAAGCAAATCTGTTTAAAAATGGCAGAGATAAGATTTTATAACATTCCGCCTGAGTTATGTTGTGGGATTTTTTTGTATACAGACAAATATCAACACCAAAATCGAATCATTTTTAAGCTGGGCCATTACCAACATCTCCTGAAAATTTCAGCAAAATCTGTCCAGCAGTTTTACATAATTTTTCTAACAAACAAACATACACCAGGAAAAACATAACCTCCTTAGTGCAGGTAACAACAAGGTAGAAGAAGGTGCAAGAGCTTCAGGATAGCTCATGATCAGGCTAATGTGTGCAAGCTGTCACAGCCAAAACTCAAAGTCGATCAGATTTGGAGGAGTCTTAAGCTTGTTATACAGCTGACTAAAAGAAATGAGTGAACAAAACCACTGTGAGGAAGACTATCTGATCCTTCTGGTGATTTTAATTCTTGAGCTGACGACAGCCCACTGAAATGGCTCAAGACTCTCACCCTGAAGGCAAAGTTAAGACTCAATGTTCCTGACAAAAGTTTACGTTGTTAATCTCAATATGTATACAAAGTTCACCCTCAACATTCAAAAACCCTGACAGGAAAAAAAGTAGAAAAAGAAATAAAAAACAAAAATATGAAGACAAGATAGACGATCAGTTCATATTGTTCAACAGCTTATTTTTTCTAAGGGCTTTTTTCCTTTTTCCAAGTAAATCAGACAGAATTTCATTCGACATACATCCTCAAATAAGCTTGAATTAGTTTCCCAAACATTTTAAATTAAGAAATGACATCCATTGTAGTTTAAGTTTGATTTTTATGGCCATAAAATATCTGATTAAAATATCTGTATCTGCAATAGTGCATTCAGAAATACAGCTATGTTTGATTTCTGTAACATTCAAATATCCCATATCTAAATGTATGATTAGAGGTCGAGTTTGGATCTTCACCCCTCGAGAAACCATATCAGGGAATAACCCGGGCAGGCTGCATGTGTGAAAAATGGCCCATAGTTCTGTTTTAACAAGAAAAACAAAGCTGAAGACAATCTTCAAAAACAACCCTGAATATGTTACTAATGCAGACAGGTCATGTTTAAACAAATATTGTGACATTTGAAGCTGATACTGATCTGTTTTTATGGACTTAAATGTCACTGTGAAGCTTCCAGAGATGCAGCCTGAACGTCAGAGGTGAACCTGAGACTGTTTGCCTTTGGGACAAATTGTGCAGATGCCTAAACAAGAGCTCCTGTGTCCCAACAGGAGATGTATCCTAAAGATAAAGCTAACACGCTCCACATGTGGACGTCAGCTCTGCAGGCTGCAGCTCGGCGGATGAACTCCAGTGTCCGCTGTGTTTGGTTTGTGTTCGGGCGTCCTGATTGGCCAGAGGGAGAGGCCTTCACCCCTCATTATACTCATTAATATTATTAGCATTCTTTCTTCCAAATATAGAAGTCAATCTCTCCTGCTCCGTCTCCTTCACCTCCTCCCTCCTCCTCTGGTTTGATCTCTCTAATCATTTCCAGCCGTGAACTCCACATGAAAGACGACCAGCACTTGCCGTAACAGGGTGCTGAAAGAGCGAGTGAGGGAGAGGAGTGAAAGGACGGGGGGACGTATGGAAGAAACGAGAAAGGGGAGGTCAAGGGGGGAACGGAGATTGAAGGAGATGAAGCCGGGATCGTCCTCGCTCTCATTTCAAGGTCTCATGTTATCGTTAGCCCGGCCTTTTGTTCCCCGGCCAAACTATTTCCCTCCTCCTCCTCCTCCTCCTCCTCTTCTTCTCCTCCTCCTCCTCCCTCTTCTTCCATATATCTTAATTGTGCCCGTAGTGCCTGAACTCATCTGTAGAGGCAGAAATGGATTTGGAGATCTGAGAAGGTCTAATGTGAGGAATGCAGCTCACTGGAGAGTTACAGGAATGTGTTTGAGGGAAAGGAGCGAGCAGATGAGATGAATGTTCCAGCTCTTGAACACTTTAAATCCAGAGTCCTCACTAATAAAGCACATACAGGTCCCGAGTCATATATCTGACATGTTGACCCCTTTGAGCCAGTCTGCACCCCCAGATCCTCCAGCGGGGGGTCCTCAAGTCCAGACTGAAAACTGAAGAGGATGGAGATTTCCCATCAGAGCTCCTGGACTTTTGTCTAATATTATTTTTGGTTAATCCAGCTCTCCTTTAATTCATTCTTATTTCATTTTGCCAGTTTTTTTAATCATATTTTCTTTGTTGCCCTCTCTCGTCGTCTTCCTCCCCTGTCAAATGACTTTGTTTTAATTTCCTTGCTCCATTTTCACTGATGTGATGTCGTCTTTTAACCCTTTTTCTCCAACTTAAGTCCTCCTGGACTTCATGTATGAATTTTTGTGTGAGACTGAATGAAGAGCCACGACTGTTTCAGCACATCAGGTGAAAGACACCTTTAGTTTCAGGACAGCCTGGGCTGACCGTTTTAATGGCTGTTTGAAGTTTAAAGTTTTGCAATTTGTTGTTCTATTTTATTTTTCATGTTTTTGTATTAATTATTATGATCATATTTTTTTATGTAGTCACATGTTTCATTTAAGATTTTTTTTACATTTAACCTTTTGTCAGGATTTTTTTAAGCTTTGTATTTATTCATCTCTGTTGATTTTTTATTTTATTGCTTTCATTTTTTTCTTGTTTCTTTTCTTTTAATATGTTCATCAATCATCTTGAATTTAATGTTTCTTTATTTCAGCTATATTGGTGTGTATGTCTCTTAATCCTTCTGGACGTCCTACCTAACAATAATAATAATACTAATAATGATAATAATAATACTATTACAGTGGAGTGTTACTCAGTAAATTGACTTCTGCTGGGTGTTAATTTGCCAAGTGGTTGCAAAAAATTCATGATTATTCTAATTTTTAGTCTATAAATCATTTTTCTCTCCACATAAGGCACCTATAGCTGCATTCTTTGTAAATAAAACTTGATTAATTGATTGATTGTTAGAAACGTCCTCAAAGGTGTTTTTGACACTTGTCCTTGTCTCTCAAAGTCAAGAAATCCTTAAAACAAATTTCCAGCATCCACATCCAGATTCGGATCACCACTAAAATCTAACCTCTTCTTCCTTGTGTCATGACCAACATTCCCTGAAAAATGAATAAAATTATGACTTTTCAGGTAATCCCATTAAAACAGGCTAACAAATGCCAGCACCAACATAACCTCCTGGGCAGAGGTAATGGGGCTGATGCAGATGTGAATGTTGATGTTCATGCAGTATTAACTGATCCCAGTGCTGATACCTGACTGATATTGATATTGATGATGCCAATACAGATATCCGTACTGATGCTGATATTGATGCAGTTACAGTTACAATATGAAACAAACACCAAAGCCAGTGCTGGAACTAATTCTGATATAGATTCTGATGCCATCAGTGCCACTGATGAAACACTGGTGTCAATGCAGATGCTAATGTTTATGCTGGAAACAGCACGGTCCATCCTGTTTGACCCTTTAATAAACCATCTCCTCATGAATGCCTGGCACGGACCAGAGGATGAAGGATCAGGTCCATATCTGTTAAAGACTCTGTCCCAAAAGTCCAGGTCTGCAGCAGAACTGCAGCTGCTCAGAAGACTGGCTGTGACACTAACTGATGTTTTACTGAGACAAACTGCAGAGAACAGCAGGATCCACCTGGACCAGGGCCCACATCTGGACTCTGAAAATAGAGGAGAGCATGAGGAGAGCATGAGGAGAGGGGGTGAAGCTCAGAGGGAAGGAGTAGAGCTGTGAGGAGAGGAAATGAGAGGGAAAGAAAAGAGGGAGGGTTCTACTTTTGGGATGGATATTGATCTGATTCAGGGTGTGGGAAGCTGTTTGGGCAAAAATTTGATATCAGTGACATCAACCTTAGTTCAGCTCTACTGGTGCTCGTGTTTGAGTACAATTCTGGTCAACTAGTGTATGAGTAGACTTTACTAGTGAAGTAAAACACTAGTACTACTAGTAGGCCTTATATGCTAATAAGGCGGAAGGGAAAACCAAACCCAGGCTTCCCATTGGCTTTTGAAAATATTATAACTAATCAAAAACAGTCTACTAGTACTACTAATAAGATATTTTGAGTTTACCAGTAGTTCTAGTAAACAAACATTTTGTTTTAATAGTAAAGGTTTTTGGTGCTCTGGTGCGTGAGTAGACCTTACTAGTAAAGATAAAACCTCTACTAGTAGACTCTTTTGAGTGTCTAGTACTACTTGTAAAGCTTGAGTTTTTACTAGTAACATTCTTTAAGTCCACTAATACTACTAGTAACACAAAATTGTCAACCAGTAGGGAGTATTGCTTTACTAGTAAGGTTAACTCTGGCACCAGTGCGTCAAAAACGTTTACTAGTTAAACAGAATATTTGTTTTATTTCTAATTTTTTTGTGTCGTACTACTAGTAAACTCAAAACATCTCACTAGTAGTACTAGGAAAGCCAAAAGATTCTCTAGTAGTACTAGTAGGCCTAATGCAAATGAAGTAGGAGGGATTATTACCAAATCTAGCCCCCTGATTGGTTGTAATATTTTTGAGATATGCTTTTCCCCGCCCCCTTATTGGCATGTAAAGATAACTAGTAGTGGCCCTCTCATCCCTGCAGACCAATAGTCTCCAGGTCTGTGAAACATCACATGGTGAAGGAGATTGTTCCTCAGAGTTCGCCATCGTGTTCGTTTGTTGGGACGTCCACATCCAGCAGAGAATCCACCGCTGAACCTGCATGAGTTGGCTGTGCTGGCTGTGCAGACACGAGCATGAAACAGGATACTTTTAACTTTTTAACTTGAGGGATGTTTTGTGAAAGTACTTTCACATGAGGGTCATATTTTCACTCTTTCCACCGCTGATCGTTCGCCTGATTCTGCTGAAGTTAACCACATCCAAGCATGGATCAGCCCTGACAAATCACTTCATCTAATGGCTGCATCAGGTTGCAGATGCTGCTGGAGGATGGTGGGAGTAACGGAGGGAGCTCATGATGGAGAGAGGATAAACAGAAGTGTGGACACAGAGGGAGAGAGGCTGTTTGTAAAGAGGAAAATAACGAGCTCTGGATCTGTCGGCTAAAGCTCCAGTGAGCCATCGCTCCCCCACTGTCCGAGCCAGGAATGGATGACTCTCCACGGACACAGGACGTCCAGGCCCGGGTCCTGGCTGAATCTGATCCTCGGCACGCTCAGTCCGGCTGTTTTTCACATCGTCCTTCCTGCTGATACACCTGGACAATGATCCTGAAGCACAGGTAGAGCGAGCTGGAGGGGATCCATGCTCGTGACGGTTCAGCTGGTTGGCAGACGCTGAAGTGCAGCCGTGGGTTTATCTGCGTTTGTGTTTTGATGATTTTACCACTGATAAATGCTCCCAGGGCCTCCACGCTTCCTCCAAATCAAAGCAAACTGCAGCTGCTTTGTCAGATTATGCTCAGTTGGAGCGATTATGGTGTTTTTAAGCTTGTCTCTCTCTCAGATATCATAAGAAAAACAGACATGCCTACATGATTTCTGTCATATGCTTCTTTATCTTGGCTTAAATTGAGAAAATAGGTTCATGCTCTCTTTCCTGACAGTGACTACAGTTTGCTTTCACTTTAAAAAACTCAAAAGTCAACTAAGTTAATTTTATACATCTTTTTATAACCTGATATTGGGCCTCTGCCTTCAGACAGAATGATGAACAGAGGGGATTGATTCAGAAGAAGAGTTTCAAGCCAGATGTAAACATGAGCAGCCGACTCTAAAGACATTTTAAGTTTCGTCCAAGGTCTTTCCACGTGAACCATTTATCCGTCAGTCCTGCCACCATGCTTTGTTAGCTAGCTTACTCTTGTTGATTTCAAAATATCCAGCCAAAGATCACCCGTGATGCACTACTTTCTGGTTTGCATTGCTTTATCGGTCCTTGTTTGGTTCTGGTTGCATTCAGACTCAGGGGCTCATGGAAACGAACCAAGAACCCCTGTTTTTGGGCTTTTGGTCAATAGCAAATATCTTTAAAGGCAAACTCAAGAGCTACCTTTTTAGTCGAGCTGTTAGCTGTAAATTCAAATAGAGTAATGCTACTGCAAAGATAGGTACAGTAACTTACTAGCATCTTGTTGGCAGTAAGTTGCTGTAAAATTCACAACAACCTTTTTACAGTGCTCCCTGACAGTAGTAAAATAAATCTATCATCCTGATCTGTGCAGGTCTTCCCGAAGTTTCCTCTGAGTGCTGTGACCTTGTCTCAGGTAAAACCAGAGGTCATAGAGGAGAGCAGAGCATTTCCTGGAGTAAGCCAAGCCACACTTCAGGCTTTCAGCACCTTCCCGGCAGCCTTTGGCTTCAGTCATTCATGACGATAATGCATGAAAATCTGCTTTTAAAACCACCATCATGGCCTTTCAGCAGCCGCAGGATGAGGAGGGTTTATAAAAGCTGCAGGCTATTTTTACATCGACAACTCCGGAGAGGTAAACCACTCACCCAGAGTGTCTTACTGGAGGCCAAACATTCAGGCTTTAAGTTCTAAAACAGTAAGACCACCCCGTCCACACATTAAAGATGTAAATATGGGGGCTCCTCGCTGAGTTATAAAGGCAGAGACAGGCTTCATGTTGGAGCCTCTGCTTCAGAGGGAGAGAGATTTACATGCTGAGAGGTGCTGCAGTGTTCCTGTGAAGCTCTGAGGAGAAGGTGAGCAGAGCCAGGCCGAGACCCAGCTCCGGTGTGGGAGGACGTCTTCTCTGGCAAACACCGTCCACATCTCTTGATTTAAGACGACATGTCAGGGATGTGTGTTTCCTAGATTATCTTATTGGCTTAGAACCCCAGACCACTTTCTCAAGTGCTGTGGAGCTCTGTGAGGAGGTTTGGTCTTGAATTAGCCTGTCAGTTCAGCTCAACCTTTTGACCTTCATTGGATGATGAAATGTAAATAACCAAATCCATGTTCAGGCTTCAGAGAAAGCCCCCGATGTGAGTTATAATCCTTCTGTTTGCCTCTGACACATCCTGAGGTCTATGTGGTCTGGGTCCCTGTTCAGTAAATGTGGGAGCAGACTATAAAGAGGAGGTCAAGAAATGATCATCAGCACGTTGTTTAATCTGTAAAATTGTTCTATAAACCCTAATTCCAAAGAAGTTGGGACATTGCATAAATATAAACAGGAAACAAAGGCATGGTGGTTGCTGGAAATACCCGTCCTCGAGGTTATTTGGTTATGGATTAGTCTTTTAAGTATAACACATGCAAACTGACAGTTTATTTGAGTAAGTCAAGGTTTTCAAACATTTTAGATCAAGGGAACCATAAATCAAGACAAATCTGAAAGCACAGCATGCAGAATAGCCTTGTAAGTTTACACTTATACTCATCTACTGCCTGATAAAATCAGACAGAAAACTGTGATACTGCTGAAATATTAATCAGAAAACTCGTTTGAACGTAGGAGACATTTCAGAGATTTAGCAGCACAACTTTAAACTTGACAGGCTACATATGTGAAATCAGGAGATTTATAAAAAGGAGCAGAAGAGAAGTGAAATCCCCAATTTTCGAGTTCTGGCTGCAGGGAATGGCTGTATAATCCTGAAGCAGACCAGCAGCTCCGGAGCTGCATGAGGCTTCTTTGACTTGGAGAGTTAAAAAGTTAAAACTCTTATTTTCTTGTATCTTAACATTGACTGTAAATACTCGGACAAAGTCATGTGACATTGCTGTTTGATTTTATTGGAGTCTTTGGAACGTTGTGGATGCTGCCATACTTTACAATAACCAAACTTTAGATCAACCTACCCACAGACAGAGAGGCCGTCTGACCAATAGTCTAACTGTGTAACGCTGAAGCATGTGGGCGTTACCATGGTTACCAATCTGCCTGTCAGACTTTTGATTTGACAGATTTTCGACTGAAAATCAAAATTCACATAAAGATGCATACTTTTAAATCAAAGTCTTCATATTTATTAAGGTACGAAAATAAACTGATTTTTAATTTAAGCGCGATGAGCTTCAAAAACACTAAAAAGAGATTTTAATGTGAACCTCAAGATCACAACATTAGCTCATGATAACTGTAAAAACTGCTCAAAAAAAACCTCAACTTCAGTGTTATCCTGAAGGAAATTAGGTTTGTATACAAGAAACGTAATAAAACATTAACCATAATGGCATGAGGAAAACCCTGAAAACAACTAAAAAACAAAGAGATAGATATTCCACCATTAAAGACTTAAGTGGCTTATGCTTTCTGATGACTTGATATTTTTTCCACAAACAGAAATACAGATGAAACAACTGCACTGATAAAGGACTGTTGCACTGATTTATAAGCCTTTTAAACAAACACAATTAACTGTACATTATTTAAAACATGACTCTAAGGTATTTTTTTAAAATAACAACCCATAAAATTGTCTTTATATCTTTCATTCCTGCTTTTGTTTGCCATAAAACTGAGTTAAGTTTGTGTTTGTGCCTGCTGGTGAAAGTGTCACGAGAGTTCTCACACCTCAATATTTCAGGGGAGTAATGATTCCTAAAGAGTACTCATGAAAGTTTACTCAATATATTTTACTGACGTGGAGTGTTTTGCAGCCCCAGACAGATTTTTTGGAGGGTGTATTTGGTAAAAAAAAATAAAATAAAACATCTCTCTTTTGAAAGAGAAGGTTGCAGATCTTGGACTTGAATATGTAAAGATTAAGAGTCTCAGAATTTTGAGTTGTTTATAAAATTAATGCCTGAAAAGAGCTTTTGGTTCAAATTCCCACAGCACAGCTCTGTGGACTTGCCCTGTCTGGTGTGCACCGCTCCTCTTTCATATCAGGTATCATTTTTAGCCCTGTCTTCTTTATTATCAGCTTTATGAAGTCTCGTAGGTGTAGAATAAAGTCTGAAACCTGGAGTTAAATGTCAGAGGTGTTCTGCTGTCAGACGGATGGACAGGAGGGGATGGATGCAGGCTCTTCTTTGGGCTGAAACATTTCCTCCACAGCCGTCTTGTCCTGTCCTGTTCTGTCCTCCATTCTTACTCGCCGTGGTCGATTTGGAGGAACATCTCTGCGGCTCAGTCCAGCAGAGATATTTTAGAGAAGCAAACATTGATTTTTTATTTTACGGTTCCCGAAGTTTCCATTAGCGTCTGCTCGCAGAGGCGTTCTCTTAAGGTCACTGGTGTTTGTCTTGCATGTTTTGCTCGATGCGGCGCTGCTGGAGGTTTTAGCTTTTACAGTTTGAAGAATCAATGCCCTGCTCCTCTCTACACAGGGCCAGACTGCTTTATATCACCCTAACAAGCTGGCCACGTCTGCTTTCTGCCTCTGCACCTCGATGTGATCTCCAGAGTTTGGGGGTAAAGATGGAGGTGAGGATGAGGTCACCCCATAACCAGGTGGGCGGTCACGGCGTTTAAGCCCCTTTAATTAGATTTAGAGGGAAGAATGGGGTCATTATATATATTAGTGTCTGTGTGAGCGTGTAGCTCTCATCACCACAGGTGGCTAATCCATCACAGACCGCCAGGAAGATACGAGCCGGACCAGACGAGAGCCCAGATCCCAAAGATAGTGTTAGTCTCAACAGTGTACTCTGGAGGATGATCTCCAATCCCCCACCGTAAACACGGACTAAAGGTCAAAAACCACAGCCGTCTGGTCTGATGGTGCGAAGACGACAAAACCTGAAGCAGTTATTCCAACATGTCCGTGTTTTCGCATCCTACAGGAGAGAGAGAGCTAGGCGGGGGCTTCGGTCCGTCTACAGCTGGTTCAGACTGTCAGACTGAAGACCAGAGTTGAGTTTATAGATGAATTGGAAAAATTCGGTGATCCTCTTCACCACTGTGTCCATCTCATGCTGACCACGGGCCGGCTGTGGTCCCCATGAAGTCTGATTGACCATCCTAACGATCCAATCAATGACTGGATGACTTATTGTCTGGTAGCCATTTGTTGAGGAGTAGTTGGGCTATTTTTGGTCTAAAAGCACAGTTAATAAAGATAACTCAAGACCTAACGTTTCAGTATGGCTTTTAGCAGATTATATTTATTATTATTATTATTATTTCATCTTATGTAGGGATGCACAGTATTATCAGTTTGATATCAGTATCGACCAATATCAGCCTAGAAAGTGAAGTATCGTATCGGCAACTGTAGAAATTTTTGCAGATATTTACAGCAGATATATTGGCCACAAACATCAACTGGAATATGGGCAAATTACACATATGTACAGTATTGATACACCTTCTCATCACTGTTTTATTTTAATACTCTTAAACTTATTTATTTCTCCATTTAAGTGAAGATTTATTGTTTGTAATGTTATTCTCTGTTGACTGATTTTCTTTTCAGTATATTACTTTAGTAGATTTTATCACACGTTTGGTGTTTGGCTATCTCATTTTATCATGTTATTATTTAAAATGTATTTTATTTATTTATTTTTTTCTCCCTATCTAATATATTTCTAATATACTTTCCAGTCATGATTTTTTTTATGCATTTTAGTCTAACCTCCTGTGTTTCCTCAGTCATCTGATTCTGTTTTCTGTCAGAATCTCTTCATGTCTTTGTGTGTGTGCTGGATGTGGATTGCGAGGGTGGGTAGGCTCTTGTATTTCCATTTTCTACTTTTTATTTATATATTATTTTTATTATTTTCCTTTCTTTTACTGTATGTCCAGCACTTTGTGCTACATTACTTTGTATGAAAAGTACTGTATAATAAAGTCTGATTGATTGATTGATTGATTGATTGATTGATTGCACAGCAGGTAGTGCACGTGTCTCACAGCCAGAGTTTGTATGTTCTCCCCGTGCATCTCTCAGGGCACTCCAGCTTCCTCCATGCTTGTTAGGTTGGTTGGTGGCTCCACGTTGCTCTTTGGTATGAGTGTGAGCATGAATGGTTTCTGTCTCTCTGTGTGGACCCTTCTCCTTTACCTGCTGCGTATTGGACTGGATTCACAAACTCCCTTTGCTAAAGATGGACAGTTCAGTGTGGTGATGTAGGTGTAGTCCCTGGTGAAAATGTTTGGACACCAATGGTTCAGGCCAACAAAAGTTCATCATCTAAGTGTCATATCTGTGCATTTCATGGTGTGATTCTTCACAGCTGTTCCCAACTTGTTGAAAAAGCAGGTCAGAAAGGAAGAAGTGTTTACTGTGAGGGGAAACTGAATCACAGTAGGACAGCTTTTGTATCTTGGCAACAGTTGGTAAAAAATAAGATTGTATCTGCTCTCTGAGGAAAGTCAGCCTTAGTCTGAGGGATCTTCAGCCATGTTTACACGAAGCAGTCTGGTTCTGTACGCTGTCAACTGAGGAGGAAAGGTCCCAAAATTATCGAACCATGCTGTCCCACTTTTTGGCATCCCTCTGAAGGGATGCTGAGCATGCCAACCTTCTTCTTCTTCTTGTCTTTTTTATCTTGAACAAGAACAAATAACTAAAGATAACACAAAAATAAAAACAACTACCAAAACGCAAAATAAATTAGTCAATTACATGTTCAAAAAGGACCTTCACCTTACACAAGAAGTCAATAATTAACCCACTTCCAAATAATAATGATAATAATAATAAAATTAATCACACATAAACAAAACAAACCAAATAGTAATAATATAATAACACACATAGTAATCTGACAAAAAAAATAAATAAAGAAAATAAAAGGAACAAGAGAGACTACGTAAAACTGACCCTAAAGGGTGGAACTAAAGTCTGCTGATTGGTCACAAAAATCAAAACCAAGAACACAGACTGCGCCGTGTGCTAGTAATGTTTACGAAGCCGGCGTGAGCCCGCCCTCAAGTCAAGGCACAGCTGGTAGTAACGTGGAGCTGTCCTGAACCAAACCAAACCTCAGAGCCGTGCCCCAGAAAACCAGTCCCTCATCAGAGAGACAAACAGCCTCACAAACCAAAACTGAGACTTTTGAAGCTCCGGTATGGGGGGTATACTGGTCTCCCCTCAGCAGAGACAGGGCTGATGTCACCAAGCCCCCCGGGTCCTGGCTCGCCTTCAAGGCTCCAGATCTGAGGGCGAGGACTCTGCTAACAGCTCCACAAACACAACCGAACAGTCGCGTCTCAGTGTCGGCCTCATTCAGAGAGACGGCCCGCAGCGCTGAGGACGCGTCCCTTTTGTGGATTTGAAAGATGATTGAATGCTTTTCATGGCAGCAAACAGAGTGGATTTGTGTTTGTGTGAAGGAGGGAAGATGTGAGTAGATGGGACAATGAGGTCAAAGGCTGGGTCAGGACCTCGGCTTGTTCTATGAAGCATCCTGATGAAGACAAAGTCAGTTAAAGTGATTTAAGTTGGTCTGTCTGTCCTCTAAATACCTTTATAAGGCTCCATAAAATCTGTTATTTTTTCCCAAACTCTGTTTTAATTTTTCCATATTTAATTTTTTTCATTTTTAATTTTTCTAACTATCTAACACCCAAGAACAACAACAACAATAACAACAAAATAATTCAAAAAAATAAAATGTGGGCCAACTTGGTTTAACATGTCAAACCCGTTCATTTCGCAAAGGTGAAAATCTGAGGAATTAGTGGTGCTATATCATTTTAGCAAACTACAATGTGTGCTTTTGTCCTACCTTTCAGCCTCTTGAGACTATTTATGGGGTGTCTTTGGTTGATTTTATGTTCACACTTTACCTCTTCCATGTTGTATTTAGTTCTTTATACTGTACTTAAATAAGAAAAAGAAAAGACTGAATTGCAGAGGAAACTTGGCTACTTTTCCATGTAGATGATGTGTCCTGATGTCTGCATTTCAGAACTGGAAAATAAAGAAACCCCCTCCCTAAAAAAAAAAAAACATGAAATAAATAAAAATAAGACAAAAAACAAAGGGGGCACAGACTTAGCAGAGCAGCACTGTTGCTGTAACTGACACATTACATACAGTATAGTTCATAAACCCAACAGCTCAGTGACATTGTACAGGGGTCACAGACAGACTCGCTCTGTATGTCAAACCTGGAGTTCATAATTTAGTTGTTTTGACTTAGAGCCCCCAACCCAACAGATCCCGGTTTACCTCCTGGTGAAACAGTATTTCAAACTTTTCATGATAATCAGTTACAGTATATTTTAAATGAGTAAAAGAAAGGGGGGTGCTTTCATAGATAAATAAATGAATTAATTAGTAACCAAAAGCAGACTGTATGTAGACTGGAACCATCGTGTCGACCCTCCTACTCTTGAAGTTAAAAAAGAAAACAAGTAGAAATGTTTATTTTCACTGGGCCTGTAAATTCAGCCAACAGCATTTTGACAAAATCTGCAGAACATTTGATCTCCTGACTCATGATAATCGTTGGGAAACTGCTCGGCCCTGTACTTTGGAGTTAGCCGGGAGTTTCGTAGCTTCTTTGCCGACTTAGCCGGAGTCTCAGGCGGCCGCTTCATCATGTTTGCATTGTTAATGAGGGGAGGGGGAGGGGAAGTGAAGCATTGTCCCCAGCCATATGTAAAATGTCATCCATTTCTGTGATATTGTGCTTATTCTGTGATTTCGTTCGCGATTCCATGATCACAGATTTTATTGGTCCCTGTCTTTGAAAAGCCAGATCCTGCTTCCTGCCCTTTAAACGTTGATTATGGAGGATCTGATAGCCCTGACCCCTCTAACGACCTCTGTTAGAGACCTCACCTCCTCTAAAGGTCACCTGCCATGTTCATCACGCTGTAACCATCCTCACCGCACTTCCTGTCACTTTGCCAGTTTTCAAACTCTCCACAGGGGAGATCCCTCACACACTCAGTCTGAGTTTGATCCATAAAAGTGAATAGCTCCTGCAGATGCTGCTTTTATAGCAGTGGTGTGTGATACTTGGATGAGTGCAGAGGTACGAGCCTGTGAGGTGAAAATATTACAGGATGATACTGTAACAGAGCGGCTCTTCGCTCAGGAATGATAAACATGACAGATGTTCATCTTGAACTGGTTTTAACAGACGGCATCACATCACTCCTGCCTTTGCTTCTCTCCACTGGCTCCCTGTTCATTTCTGAATTGATTAGAAGATTTTACTGATCACCTTTAAAGCTCCTACAGCTCTGGCCCCAACCTAAATATCTGAACTACTGGGCCAGCCGCAGCCTCAGATCCTCGGGCGGGGGCCTCCTGGCTGTCCCAAAGTCCAGGCTCAAGATCATCAAACTTTTTCTGTAAAAGTTCCTTGACTTTGGGACGTCCTGCCCGAGGACATAAGGCGTGCTGAATCAGTGACCTTTTAAAACTCACTTCTTTAGACTTCCTTTGTTATTGCTTACATACTTGTTTAGCTATTTATTTTAATCTATGTTATTACATACCACTTTTACAATTACTTATTAAACTAATCAAACTTTAACCTCTGCTGTTCTGACTTGTTTTGGTCCTGTTTTTACCAGCTTCTCATGTTTCAATATAATCTGACCTCTTTTTGCCCTCTTCTTTACATCTTCTTGATGTGATGTCGTCAACTACCAACTGTCGTCAATTTATCGATCTATCTTTAAATCTATCATCTATTTATTGTATCCTTATCATTATATATAAAGAATACCTTCCTTTCTTACATTCTTCATCTGTACATGTTGATATTTTAAGCTGTATTAATGTAGTATATTCCTATAGTACTTCAGTCGTCTCGCCACCATTTTCTTTCCTTTTGTTTCTTGATTTGAACCTCTGTGCCTTTTCCTTTGAGTCTTTTGGTCTCTGTTTGACCTGATTGTTGATTTATTGTTTCCAGAGTTTTGCCTTTTTCTGCCTTTGTTTCGTCTGTTAAAGCACTCTGTAAACATCCGTTTTTAAAGGTGCTGCTATAGAAATAAAGTTATTATTATTCTGTCAGGTCTGAGGGTCCTCCAGGGTTTGTTGGTGTGATGAAATCGAGTTGTTTGGTTCTGTCAGGTCGTCCCTGTCTCACCACACATTTCTTTTTCCCTCAGGTGTCAGCCGCAGACCAGGATCGTGGTTCCTTCGGCACTATAACCTACACGCTGGGCTCCGGGTCTGGAAGTGCAGCACCATCCCAGTTCACCATAGACAAGGAGACGGGACAGCTGTGTACCAGCACAGCTCTGGACCGGGACGTGGGGGTGGACAAGTTTGACCTCACTGTCACAGCAACTGATGGAGTATGGAGATTTTCACTGATTACTCTGAAAGAATCACTATACAGACAGTGTACTAGATCTAATATTTATTTATTTATTTATTTGTTCCTTACATGAAAGCTGACAACAAAATCCGTCCACAGGTGCACATTACACCCTCAAACAAACACATTCATGACAGGAACGGAGCAGCAAGAAGAGAAATTTCTCTTATATTTGTCTGCCCCTACTTGACAATATATTAGAAGTTATTCATAATCAGAAATACTTTATTAACCAAAGGGGAAATTCAGTTGTTTAAGTTTTTCTTATACACAGTAGAGCAGCAGGAATATCAAATACAGACATTAAAATAGATAAGAGCATAAAAAATTAAGTAAGCAGGTTGTAACATGAAGAATCTTTAAGCTGTATCAACTTCTTTATGAAGGGAAAATAAAATAAATTAAAAGTGATACTATGAACAAGGCCAAAGAATTTACTCTATTAACATTAACAATATTTAAAATATGACTATAATATGACAGCACTATCTGACTGGAGACCACATTTGACTGGGTATTGCACTGGTTAGTACGTTTGCTTATCGTATATTAAGAAATATCAGAGGTAAAACAGTGAAAAACTGGACCTGATGGAGCATTGATGTTATGGGGAGGAGTTATAAAGTCTGATGGACACAGGCAGGAATGACAGTTATTGGCAGTTTCCCTTAAAAAGTGTTGCTTTTTTACACTTAAGTCACATTTACCCTAAAAGTTCAGATAAAAACTTTAGTTAAAAGGTTTGATAACATGCAAACGCACTTTTTAACAGCTTTATATTAAAATATGTGTCCATATTCTGTCTACAAACCCCTGCAACATGAGGAAAACCCTCTCCCTCTGCTGCTTGCCACACCTTTAAAAAAACATGCAATTAAACTGCCTGTTTGAGCTTTATCTCCTGATGATGTCATAAAGGTATTTGTCACCTCCCGGTTGTGAAGACACTTCCTGCTCCAGGTGTTTTATCAGCCCAATGTCAGCTGAAGGAAAAGTCCAGGTGAGGTGGCAGCCTCCAGGCTGTAGATGGAGGCCCATGTGGAAGTGCTAAAAGTTGCAGTACCAAGAGTGTCCACTTGGGGCGGGCTGCAGAAAAATGAACTCTTAATGATTGTATGCAAAGGATTTAAGTTTCTTTATCACCTTAATAACATCTTTACGGCCTGGTTCAGTGCAGCCACAGTAAACATTAGAGCACAGCACTATAACGCTGAAGCCATGTCCAGTTCCTGAGAAGGACACTCAGTCACAGCTGAAGAGGGTTTACACTAAAACAGCCTGTTCTGAGCAGGGCTGAAGCAGAGGGGTTTATATGAATGATGAAAGCTAATATCTAAGTAGATTTTTAAGCAGAAAATGCCAAAATATATGTTCATGGGGATGTCTGGGACTAGCGCAAACTTGTTGAAAAGAAGTAAAATATTACTTTATATTAATAATACAGATGAAAGGTCTGCATTTCTTAACAAAAAAAGTCTATCAATTGTAATACACTCAAGTAAAATTGGCATTTACGGATCTTTTAACTCATAACAGGCCTTTTTTTGCTTCTGATGATAAAAAAAACACCTATTTGTCCAATTATTTCTGCTATGGGATTGGGATGCACGATTTTATCGGTATGATATTGGCATCAGCAGATAATGGCCTAAAAGTGGAACAATACTATCGGCCAATATGGAATTTTTTCTGAAATGTACAGTAGATATATTGTTCAGATATATCAGTAGTAATATTGGCAAATAAACAAATCTACTGTATCTCCATACTTCATTACCACTGCATGATTACATTTAAAAAGCATGATGTTCAGTTTTTTAAGAGTTAAATGTTGTTATCCCTTTTTTTGCGTCAGTTCACTACACAAACAGACTGTCACACTGAAAGAAATAGGTTAGCTTTTGTAGTGTAAAGACAGAAAAATACTGCAAAAAATATCGGGTAGCAGCAAAATTCCAATATTGTGCTAAATCTCCCCACTTTGAGATATTTTGTTTATTTTTCAGTGAGTAAAGAAGTGTGGTCTAGATCTGATCAAACTGCTGCAGAACCTGTTAGCATCTATGCTAATCTCAATAGCAGTCAGTTCCTGCCGTCGTCTTGCTTGTAGCTCCGCCTCCTACCGCCCTAAAGGACTCTGATTGGGCCGCTCTGCTTTGGGAGCGCAATCACTGTAGACTGGAGCCTGGTTAGATGGATCTACCTGTTTACAGAATCAGGAGGATCCAGCTGCACTGCAAGGTTAGATGAGGGCTAGTTGGTCCATAATATTTGAATGAAAGTAAGAAGAGGTGAAGCTTTGAGGGGATCTGTTTGGGTGCTAAGGACACCGTGAACTGAATCAGAGGTTTCATATCAGACCTGTAACGCTTTGACAAAGAGCTCCATCATGATCTACAGCCCTAACTCTCAAAGAATAATTTTCCACCATCGAGTTTTTCTGTTTTGAAACTTTGATGCAACCAGAGCCCAACAAATCAAGCAGAGTTTTTAAAGGAAGAGAAAATCCGAGTGAAGGCGAAGCCCTCCATCTTTGTGCTGCTCCGTGACCAAACACATTCCCTGCCGAGGGTGTAATGCTCCTCTGATCAAAGCTCCACGCTGAAGGCAAATTAAAGATGCACACAGCTGCTCTGAAAGCATCTCAGAGAGACACTGAGGACATGTTTGAAGAAGACAGGCCGCCCCGTCCCCCAGCATTTGTCTTCAGAAAATCAAGGGGAACCGCAGCAGCATGGCAAAGCAATCACAGCAAACAGAGAGGAAAGAGGTTAGCAGTAAGAAAACACATCATTTGAACAGCCAGTTTAGATAAACCCAGACTGCTGGATGACATTTAGTCCAAACCACAGTTCCAATGAAGCCAGGACGCTGTGTAGACGTAAATTAAAACTGAATACAGTGATCTGCAAATCTTTTTTGGCCTAAATTCAACTGAAAACACCACGAAGACAAGATATTTAATCTTCAAATGTTATTGTTTCACCGCAAATATTCACACATTTTGAAGTTGATGCCTGTAACATTAAAAAAAGGCTGGGACAGGGTCATGTTCACCTCTGTGTTCCTGCTTGTTGTTAATCTTTATGATGCTCCTCACATGTTCAGTGAGACAGGTGTGGACTGCTGCAGGTCAGTCTAGTACCTGTATGTCCCTGTCAGCATTAATGGAGCCTTCACAGATGTGCAGGTTACCCATGCCATGGGCACTAACACCCCCCCATACCATCACAGATGCTGTCTTTTGACCTTTGCTCTGATAACAGTCTGGATGGTCCTTTTCCTCTTTAGCCCGGAGGACACCACGTCCATGATGTCCAAAAACAGTCTGAAATGTGGACTCAGACCACAGCAGACTTTTCCACTTTGCCTCAGTCCATCTCAGATGAGCTCGGCCCAGAGAAGCCGGCGGTGTTTCTGGGTGTTGTTGATATTTGTCTTTGTCTTTGTATGGTAGAGTTTGACCTTGACCTTGTAGATGTAGAGATGAACTGTGTTAACTGACAATGGTTTTCTGAAGTGTTCCTGAGCCCACGTGCTGATATCCTTTACAGAATGATGCTGCTTTATAATGCAGTGCTGCCTGAGGGATCACAGGTCACAGGCATTCAATGTTGGTTTTCAGCCTTTCTGCTTATATGCAGAGATTTCTCTGAATCTTTCTATGATATTATGGACTGTAGATGAGGTGTGTGTTGCCCCTGTCCCAGCTTTTTTGGAACATTTTGCAGGCATCAAATTAAAAATGAGTGAATATTTGCCAAAAAAACTAAAAAGTGTATCAGTCTGAACATTGAACATCGGGTCTTTGTTGTGCATTCAGTTGCATAATCGGGGGAAAGGATTTATATACCGATTTTATTCAGGTTTTAAGAACGTCCGAACTTTATTGGAAATGGGGTCTGTAAATGTGATTATTTCAGTAAGCACGTTTATGTTCTGATGCTTTAAAGTGTGCAGATGCACATTTAAGATATCAGTAAATCACTGTATATGTTAGCTGTTATTGAGCCATAAGTCATGTTTTCTGAGTCTGTTTTTTGTACAGTGGTATAATACATTAGCTGTAGTATAACACTGTGCTATAGTGGTCCTCTTTGTTTACCTGGCTCAGGTAAAGATAGAATTCGGGTCTGTAATTTACCATCCTAACCCCCTGGTGTATTCCCTCTCCCTCTCTCAGCTGCTGTCTCTCTCTTTCCCGTCTCAGCTCCCCCCTGTTTTTAATGGCCTCGTAAACTCAGCCTGCAGATACAGTTTAATGAGGGCACACTCTCCTGCTCCCCCACAAACCTGCAGCCTGATTGGCTCCATATTTCGGGATCTTCAGCAGAGCCGTGTCTTAGACATCATCTTTACGGTGAAACATAAATTTGTGTTTCAGTGTCATCACATGAACCATCTGTCTTCATCAGGAGAGAGGAGACAAACTCAAGGTTGATTTTGGATATACAGAGAGCAGGGTAAACTAAAACAACACCAATGTTTGATTCCTATTCTGAATCAGTGGAATCCCAAGGTCAAAGCTTTGACATTGTCCACAAGAACACAACTGCACTTCACTGAATACGCACCTGTAAACAATAATATCTCTTATGGACATAAATAAAACACCTATATTGTGTTATTGTTCATTCATCAAAGCACAGACATATCAGAAGAAAAATAGGTGGTAAATGGACATATATATACATCAAGAAGAGTTTGATATAAAAAAGGGACTCTAGGTTATTCTAAATCCTTGTTCTCTTTAATTCCAGGGTGGTCTGAGCTCGGTGGTCCCTGTTCGGGTCTCGGTTGTGGACATCAACGACAACAGGCCTGAGTTCTACCCGACGCTCTACCTGGTCAGTCTCAGTACCCACAGTGCCCCGGGAACCTCTGTCGTCAGGGTAACAGCAAATGACCCCGATGCTGGAGAGAACGGGAGGGTGACATACCGCACGATACCAGGAGGGGGCTCCGCTTTCTTCACCCTCAACAAGGACACAGGTATGTGAGGTCACAACCTTATAATAAAAACAGAAAATAAAGAGCTTATGTTTGATGCTCACTTTTTGTCGAGCTCCACCCAGTCTGTTATCCTCACTCCAGAGCTGAAGTCTGTTCTTGTTGACTCTTAAAGGTTGGTATTATTATGCGTTGACCCTGGGTGGAGATAATCGGTACGTATCAGTACGTGATGCCACTGAAAACCTCGCAATAAACCCACTTATAGGTCAAAACTGCTTAAAAAATCTACGTTGGCTCGACAACACGCTACAGTAAGATTTTTTTACAGAGTGTAACAGCACTATTGAATTTTAACAGCAGAAAAAACAACAAAGAGATCAACATTTTGGTGTATTTTATGATCTCAAATAAATACATTAACATCTATTAAAAAAAAAACGCTTTGAAAATAAAGTGCTTCTTAATTCCTGCAGCTCAGTGCTATTATTTTTATATCTTGTTTAAAAGACGAGGAAATCACCCTCAAAAAGTGAAAAAATTGAAGACTAAGACGAAAATTGAGCCGTCTTTAAATTCCAGCACATCATCATAGCATTTTGGTTTTTTATGCATTAATTATCTGCTTGTAGAAACCATATTTCTGCTCATTTAGTTTGTCAGAAAACAGTCATCCTGCTGATCAAATCAAGATTCTTACAGAACTCTTCGAGCAGCAGAATGTAATGTCACAAATCTGCTTCAGAGTTCAATCGTTTTTGATTTTATCCAAGTCGAAAGTTGAAAAGTACAACATTTCCAGTACAACTGGAACAAAAGAAACATGAGCTGCTTTGGTTTCATGTTATTGTGCTTCAGTCAAGAACAGTTCAAACCAAACTGCCTGCATACGTCAGCACCATGTGACACTAATAGTTAAAATTAAATATACTGAAGTTTGACTAAAGTTAAATATACCACTGTTTCCCCCTGCAGGCGTCATCTCACTCTCACGCTCGCTCCATGGCAAAGCCAACACGGTGATCTCTATGGTGATAGCAGCAGAGGATGGCGGCGGCCTAACGGCGCCGGTCAATGCCCGGGTCAACGTGAGCGTGGTCGGAGGGTCGGTGGCGTCCCCGGTGTTCGAGCAGGCTCAGTATTTCTTCACTGTGAGTGAGGACGTCCTGAGAGGGACGGCGTTGGGGGTCGTCCGTGCTTCTTCAAAGACAGGTGAGGGTTTAATGTCAGCAGCTGTTTCCTCTGCTGGGCCTGATTTGGTGTCTAAATGTGCTTTAGAGGCTTTGCCTGGTGGCACAAAAACACTCTAATGGGCCGCAGAGATGTAGAGGAGACGTCGTCCTCCTACTTCAGTCCTCGCATGAACAGAAACTAAAGCATGAGGACACCACGTCCACCACACGGCGTGGGCTCCACAGACAGAGTCAGTGACGGAGCTGAAGCTTTGTTTGATTTGTCTCTGGAGTGGACGCAGGAGACAGTAGTAGTAGGGCTGGGAAATTAATAAAGTCTTAATTTCAATCATAAATATGGCATTTTATTATTATGAAGCTGAGTGACTGAGATTATTGGACCATGTGACAGGTTGAGCTTTGTCTTTTTGTATCATTATAACTATCAGCATTATTCTGAGATATTTATATTTTTACAGGTAAACTTCTATGTAATCTTTAATGTTGAAAACGATCATGTCAAAAGCATAAAGGTTCAATGAAAGCATGTCGTGCATATCTTAAAGTCTGTGAGAAATCGTGTTTCATCATCGTGATCTCAGTATCCATTAAAATAATCCTGATTTTGAGTTTTGCATGGCAGGGTAGCTTAAGGTACAAGGTAATATGAAATAAGACAATGTGATATGCCAAATTTTCCAGGTTTCTGATCCTCATGAGGAACATAAATGTGGAACAAAGTGATGTGTTGAAAACCCAGTAAAGCTGTCAAAGTCTGTCATTGTCTCCAGTGCCGTGCGCCTTTTTCCAGTTTCACTGTCCTGCTGGATTTTATCTTGTATATATTTTGTAGCTATATTTCTTATAACATTTTTATTCTTATAACTATTTTATACTTTTTTTGACATTACTATCATACATTTTGTATGATGACAATAAAGGGCACTCTGGTTCTGGTTCTGATTCTGATTCTGACATACCATGTAGTTGATTTCACCATGCACCTCTCTCTATACTAAAGCCAGTTAAAAAGTGACATGATACTATAATAGAAAACAACGACGATGGCCTCTTACCAAGAAAACATATAAATGGTTTAACCCCATCTGCTCTACATGCTGCTGTGTTTTTCCTTCTCAGCTCATTAAAATCCTTCAAAGACAAATCTCTCCAGGCTTTGTGGAAACTTTCCTTTACAAAGTCTGATTTCAGTCTCCTCTTGTGACCTTCATGCAGGTGGCTCCAAGGACATTTTCTACTCCATCTCCTCCGGGGACCCAGATGGCTACTTCACGGTGGACAAAGCCTCTGGAACTATCCGCACCGCCCTCCCTCTGGACCATGAAACCTGCTCCAGCCTGGACCTGGAGATCCAGGCCCGCTCTGGCTCCCCTCCGGCGTACGGGACCACCCGGGTACGAATAACCATCTCGGACATCAATGACAACGCTCCCACCTTCCTGCCCTCCTCCTCTGAGTCCCTCCTGCTGCCCGAGATCACCAAAATGGGGGCCGTCATCTACACCATCCAGGCCACGGACAAGGACTCGGGCCACAACGGCCAGCTCAGCTTCGACCTGGTCTCTGCCGGGGCGGCGGGCAGCAGCGGGCAGAGGACCTTTGGCGTGGACAGAGGGAGCGGGGAGGTGCGTCTGATTGGAGGTTTGTCCTATGAAAGTATTCCTCGCTATGACCTTCAGGTGGTGGCCAAGGACGGTGGAGCCCCTCAGCTGAGCTCCACCTTCACCCTGGTGGTCCACATTCAGGCCCAGGACGCTCAGGGCCCGCACTTCGACACTCTGACGTACCGCGTGGAGCTCAGGGAGAACACGCCGCTGAACACACGCTTCCTCCAGGTCCGCGCCCTGAACAGAGAGGCTTCTGGGAACGGCGGGAGCTCCTCCTCCTCGTCCGCCTCGACCATCTCCTACCGCCTTCGGCCTGATGGCGATGCGGCAGGATTCGGCATAATGCCCGACAGCGGCTGGCTGTTCGTCCGCAGCTCCCTGGACAGAGAGGTCAAAGACATGTACCTGCTGACGGTCCTCGCCACGTCGGGCACCGGAGGGGCGGGCAGAACCGGCAGTGCCACGGTCAGGGTGACGGTGACGGACGAGAACGATAACTCGCCAAGGCTGAGCCAGGAGAGGGTCTTCCTGGCTGTCAGGGAGAACCTGCTGGCGGGGACGGGCTTCGGTCGAGTGTCTGCGACGGACAGAGACGCAGGAATGAACGCCAGACTGACGTACAAGCTGCTGCACCCTGACAGACACTTCCAGATGAACTCTCAGACAGGTGAAGACCAGCACTTTCTGATTTAGCTTTACTTACAGTCCTCTGTCTAAAATGTCTTTAGTTTGAGTCGTGATTTAGTCATAGAAATTGTTCTGATTAACTCCACCAAGGAGGTTTGTTTGTTTGTTTGTTTGTTTGTTTGTTTGTGAGCAAGATTACCCAAAAACCACTGGACAGGTTTTGCTGAAATGTTCAGGAGATGTTGGTAATGGCCCAATTTAGACATGATTAGATTTTGGCTGTGATTCAGATATTTGTTTGGATGCAAAAAATTCCCAAAGTTTCAAAAAAATCCCATAGGTTAACATTGGCAAGAAATTTTTAAGACATATCTATGACATCACTTTATGGATTCTCTTCAAAATTTACAGGATAATATCTATTATATGTCTCTATCCTCTGGATAAATTTCATGTAGATCTGATCCAGATTGATGTCACGAAAAAACGCTGAACTTTATGATAGGAAATCCCATCATTTCTCCTCAGCTGCTGTGAGGGTTTCGCCCCCTTTACTTCTTTGTGGGAATTGTAGTTTATTTGCAAACTGATGTCAACGTTTTTCAAGCCTGTGTGACTTCATTTCCCACCTTCCCTTGCAATGCCAGTGAAACAGCTCTCTACATGCAGACATATGAGCTGAGACTCAACCGTCCAGTCAGAGCGCAGTGATCCAGAGTCATACCTTTACAGGGGTTGTGGAAAAGCCGCTGCCATAACTGAGCTGCTTGGCGGAGGTCTGCGCTCTCTGAGTGCTTTATAGTTTTAGTCTAGTTTTAATTGATGAAATTTCACAACATTTTAGTCGATGAAATCTACTGTAAATTTAGTGGACTAAAATATGAAGTGTAAAGGGTAAGGCAGTTTTTATGTTTCCTTGAATTTCTGAAGTCATGTTTTACACTTGGATAAATTTATTTACATTTCTCATCGTCACCAACCAGTTTCATAAAAGGTGTTATTATTTTATCACCTCATTAGCACTGCCACGGTGATGAAGCCAAATAAAAACAAACCGACAGGTAGGACTGGGCAATATATTGATTAAATTGGTTAATTTGAATTCTTTTCTGCAGATTTAATAATGAAAAATCTAGATTTTTCATTATTAAATCTCACTCAAAATCATAAGTTGTTGCAATGTTTGAAAATATAAATATTAGAAACTTACAGTTATCATGATGGTAGGCCCTGTCAGGTTCTGCACAAGCACAGGTTTAGACTTTTATTTGTTTCTTAAATGAGATCCCAAATGACAAAGGCATCAGCACTCACAATGAAAGTCTCTGACTTTTATCAAAGATGATGCAGCATGGTGCTGCTGCGTTATCTTGACTGCCTGACTCCTACAGCCATTGCCAGCTCAGCTCTTTCCTCTGCTCTCCCTCACAGGTGAGATCAGCACCCGCCTCGCTCTGGACAGAGAGCTGCAGTCCAGTTACCAGCTGGTGGTGATCGTACAGGATGGAGGGACGCCCCCTCGCAGCGCCACCGGCACCGCCCACATCACCGTACTGGATGAGAACGACCACGCGCCGAGCTTCACTCACGCGAGGCCGGACCGGGAGCTGCTGCTGCAGGTGAGGGTGAAGGGGGGAATGACTGATGAGTGAGAGAGGATTAATAATAACAGTAATAATCAGCAAATCCAGTCTGAAAACACATCGTCAGCTCTTATTTCACTACAGCCTACCTGATGTGTTCCAGTCAGCATCATATCTGCTCCAACTTCAGCCCCATAAAAACAGTCATCAGGTTATATTACAGGGTGGAGTTATGTTAATCAGTGATGTGATCAGGTCGAGGCCTGGCAGTAACCGTGGGTCACTCTGCTGTAGGTGATGGAGGGCCTCCCCTCTGGTGCAGCCGTCGGCACAGTCACAGCTAAAGACCCCGACGAGGGCGAGAACGGGACTGTGTTCTACTCTTTATCAGGTGAGTGTCTGTTATTCATCCACAATAACTATCAACAACCATACAGACATGAGGACCCTCTGAAAATGAGATGCCACATGTCGACGGGCTTACCTTTAATACATTTATATTCAACAAATACGGTGCTATATCAATAAAGATTGATTAATTAAGTCTATATTCAGCAGAGACAAATGTGGTTTTAGTCCCTTTGTCTCTGCCTGGATGGATCCATCTCTGGATGTATGAATGTGTTAATACAAATATATTTATTATATGTATTTGTTAATATACATATATGTGTATCTATAAATGAAGAGTATGGCTTCAGCCTGATTATTGTAAAGTGCCTTGAGATAACATTTATTACCTCCTCTGTTACCTTGTGTTTTTGCCTGTGTTTGTTTTTTTTTGTTTGTTTGTTTGTTTGTTAGCAAGATTACGCAAAACCTACTTGACAGATTTTGCTGAAATTTTCAGAAGATGTTGGTAATGGCCCAGCTTAGAAAAGATCAGATTTTGGTAGAGATATGTTTATTTCTCTGGAAGCAAAAAATTCCCCAAATTTTAAAAAATCCAATCAGTTAACATTAGGCGGGCTTTTAAAATATATCTGAAGGCTATATCTGACTTTTTTTTGGCAAATATGGCCTGGTGCTATACAAAGATTGATTGATTGATTGATTGATTGATTTATTAATCTTATCTGTCACTGGTTTGTCTAAATGAAGTCGTTCTATCAGATGCTTTGAGCTGATGTCCATGTTTGTCGAATCACAGGATCCCGAGCCGAGCGTTTCTCATTCAACCCGACCAATGGCGAGCTGAGAACTGCCTCCCCTCTGAGATGGGCGGAGCGATCCGAGTACGCCTTTACTGTGACCGCCGCCGACCACGGCACGCCAAGCCTCAGCTCCACCTGCCAGCTACGCATCCAGGTAAATACCATCTGCACACTGAACACATTCCCGAGCTGCATGTAGCAGGTCTCAAACATTTATCTCTGCCTCCAAAGTATTTGAAACATCCCAAAGCAAAGGTTAACGCGGGGACCAGACCTCAGCCTGTCACATCCACTCATTTACATTCCTCACTGAGAGTCATTTCCTCAGGCTGAGCACAAACCAGCGCATAACTGTCACTGGAGTTGGAAAAGAAAGTAAATATCAGGGGGAGAAAATACCTGAACCGGCGCCTGAAGAAACAAAAGCTTCTCCTCCATCTACTCTGTGTTTCCTGCTCCAGAGATTAGCGGGGTAACAGAAACCCACGCTCTGCTCTGAGTTACTGCCCTGAACTTTCTGCAGGGGGTCAATCCTGCGTATCGGCACGCGGCATCAGGAATGTAACGGTGGGAAAAACGCGTTACGGTTGGCTTTGACCGCAGAGGTTTGAGCCGGGTGATTTTATGAGATGTGATTTCAGAGAGGAAAAGGATGCTAATTACAGCGAGAGCTGGCCCGAGAGTTCTCCTCAACCTGCCTCTGCAGCTCGGAGATTAGACGGAGGGGAAACAGCCACCCTGGAATCAAACGCTCCCAGATGAGATTTAAGGAGAGCCAGCTGCATCAAATAACAGAGCGAGGGGGAGATACTACGCCACGGTAGCTAACGCTGATACACCCTCTGTATGCAGCGCCGCGACTCTCCAACCCTGAGGCAACGTTTCTGAGATAAGAGTTCACATAGCTGTGGGTAAAATCAGACATGGATTCACCGCACGGTCCACCGTGCACACAGCGGGATGAATAGGGAAGTACCTGCACCCAAGTCCACCAATGGGAGGGGAGAGGGGGCGGGATCTGTGGGTCAGGAGGTCATGTTGGGGTTATGGCAGATGGTCCAGTCCACAAATCAAACCACGAAACAAAACTGATCAAAATGCCCAAAGTTAACTATTAAAATGACAAAACTACCAGGAGGGGGGTTGATAGCCTGTCCATGCACAGATCCACGTCTTCAAGGTTTTTTTGCCAAAAACTGGAGGCAGACCTTGCTCATATCCTCATGAGCCAGCCCTGATGGATGTTTTTTAATATCGTATTAGTCTTGCAACTTTTTTTTATGATTGATATCAGATAAAATTTGACAAACAGCTTACAACTTTTTAAACATTTAAATAAAATGATTTAAAATGCACTTGATTGGATTTTTGCCAGTTTTAAGGCTTATTTTAGGCTATACTAATATTGATACTGATACACTAAATGCAAATTTAGCTCATTTGCCCTTTTAACTAACCTGACACCTGACTGATGAGCCCACACTGCAAAAACTCAGATCTAGGCTACTGTATTTGTCTATTTTTCTTTTTTCTTTTTTTTTATTTAACCTTTATTTAACCAGGTTAATCCCATTGAGATTAAAACCTCTTTTTCAAGGGAGACCTGGCCAAGACAGGCGGCAGCAAAAAACACAAAGTTGCAGACAGAAATGCGAGAGAGACAAAACAATTTACAAAGCACATCATTATGGATTAAAAACAGAGACTATGAACTATATCTAAAACATCGGCATCTTATAGAATCTGCTTCTATGTCTTTCATTTTCAAGTCAAAAATATCCAAAACACTTACTCTAATCCACATTCACTTAACCAGTCAAGATAAATATCTTACTTTAAGGAATAAAACACATAAATAAGACATTGAACTGCTTGTAGTGAAGAGAAAATAAATGACACGAGGACAGTTTGACTCAGTGAGGGTCTTAAATTCAGGTTTAATATGGAGATATCTGCTCCAGTTGAATTTGTCTGGTCTTATTGGCAAATTATTTTACTTATTCTTACAAACAACTCAAGCCTTATTTTTAGTTTTTATAATTTCAAATAAGATCTTAATCCAAACATGAGTTAATTGTACATTAGAATCAGTCAAGTAAGATTTTGTTGTATTGAAATTGGACAAATACTCTCACCTGGATATGATAATTTTTTCAGTCCATAGAAAGTGTTTGAGTGGGCAGAGCCTTTCAGAAGCAGATCCTGCTGGTTATTGGATGATTGTTCTGTCAATCAACATTCATTATGAGTCGATCGGGTAATGTAGTAGGCAGGGCGCTACTGCACTACAGACATGAGCCAATTCTAAAAGGCAAAGCCTTGTCAAAGATGTCAGAAGTGGAGTGAAAATATCCTCATTTTAGAGAAGTTTGTAGAATAGAGTAGAACAGCTGTGTATTGTCACTGTACAACTGGCATACAGCGAAACTCGAGATTTCGCCCCCGGTACAAGAATAAAAACACTCTAGAATAAAATAGAATAAAAATAGAAAAAATATATTAAAAAAATATAGAAACATGGCAGTGGAATAGCAGGAATATATATGTATGTGTGCATGACCCCGTTGGGGTCACACATTCAAGAGTCTGATCGACCACAGGTAAAAACCGTGTTTGAGGCAGTTTGTTCTGCACCTGTAGTGCTGATTTTAGGTTTTTCATTCAATAAATTAATTAGTAGCACTGAATCAGCAGTCACTTTGTAGCTCCACCTCTCCCTGCTCTGAATCGGGCCGTCCTGCTTTGGGCCAAGCACAGTCGATGCAGATCGGAGCTTGGGGAGATGGATCTGACGGATTACAGACCCTGAACCAGGAGGATCCAGCTGCTGCGCAAGGTTACGCTCCATCTTGTGTTGAAAGAGGAATGAGGACGCATGTCTTTGTCTGAGATTTGAAGAGTTTTTTGGGAGGAAAACACAGAAAGTCTTCATGTGGTCCAGTGAGGAGCCTGAGGGTTAGGAACAGCAGCTGAGGCAGACTGCAGCCCAAGGCCGGTGTGGGGGTGTGGGGGTGTGATAGCTCCACGGTGTGGGGGTGTGATAGCTCCACGGTGTGGGGGTGTGATAGCTCCACGGTTGGGGGGTGTGGGGGTGTGATAGCTCCACGGTGTGGGGGTGTGATAACTCCACAGTGTGGGGGTGTGATAGCTCCACGGTGTGGGGGTGTGGGGGTGTGGGGGTGTGATAGCTCCACGGTGTGGGGGTGTGATAGCTCCACGGTGTGGGGGTGTGATAGCTCCACGGTGTGGGGGTGTGATAGCTCCACGGTGTGGGGGTGTGGGGGTGTGATAGCTCCACGGTGTGGGGGTGTGATAACTCCACGGTGTGGGGGTGTGATAGCTCCACGGTGTGGGGGTGTGGGGGTGTGATAGCTCCACGGTGTGGGGGTGTGATAACTCACAGTGTGGGGGTGTGATAGCTCCACGGTGTGGGGGTGTGGGGGTGTGATAGCTCCACGGTGTGGGGGTGTGGGGGTGTGATAGCTCCACGGTGTGGGGGTGTGATAGCTCCACGGTGTGGGGGTGTGGGGGTGTGATAGCTCCACGTGTGGGGGTGTGGGGGTGTGATAGCTCCACGGTGTGGGGGTGGATAGCTCCACGGTGTGGGGTGTGGGGGTGTGATAGCTCCACGGTGTGGGGGGTGGGGGTGTGTATAGCTCCACGGTGTGGGGGTGTGATAGCTCCATGGTGTGGGGGTGTGGGGTGTGATAGCTCCACAGGTGTGGGGTGTGATAACTCCACGGTGTGGGGGTGTGATAGCTCCACGGTGTGGGGGTGTGGGGGTGTGATAGCTCCACGGTGTGGGGGGTGTGATAGCTCCACGGTGTGGGGGTGTGGGGGTGTGATAGCTCCACGGGTGTGGGGGTGTGGGGGTGTGATAGCTCCACGGTGTGGGGGGTGTGATAGCTCCACGGTGTGGGGGGTGTGGGGGTGTGATAGCTCCACGGTGTGGGGGTGTGATAGCTCCATGGTGTGGGGGTGTGATAAGCTCCACAGGTGTGGGGGTGTGATAGCTCCACGGTGTGGGGGTGTGGGGGTGTGATAGCTCCACGGTGTGGGGGTGTGATAGCTCCACGGTGTGGGGGGTGGGGGTGTGGGGGTGTGATAGCTCCACGGTGTGGGGGGTGTGATAGCTCCACGGTGTGGGGGTGTGATAGCTCCACGGTGGGGGGGTGTGGGGGTGTGATAGCTCCACGGTGTGGGGGTGTGATAGCTCCATGGTGTGGGGGTGTGATAACTCCACAGTGTGGGGGTGTGATAGCTCCACGGTGTGGGGGTGTGGGGGTGTGATAGCTCCACGGTGTGGGGGTGTGATAGCTCCACGGTGTGGGGGTGTGGGGGTGTGATAGCTCCACGGTGTGGGGGTGTGATAGCTCCACGGTGTGGGGGTGTGATAGCTCCACGGTGTGGGGGTGTGGGGGTGTGATAGCTCCACGGTGTGGGGGTGTGGGGGTGTGGGGGTTGTGATAGCTCCACGGTGTGGGGGTGTGATAGCTCCACGGTGTGGGGGTGTGGGGGTGTGATAGCTCCACGGTGTGGGGGTGTGGGGGTGTGATAGCTCCACGGTGTGGGGGTGTGGGGGTGTGGGGGTGTGATAGCTCCACGGTGTGGGGGTGTGATAGCTCCACGGTGTGGGGGGTGTGGGGGTGTGATAGCTCCACGGTGTGTGGAGGTGTTTCTGCAGAGGTTAGCCTGGTGTGGCCTTGGCTGGAGAACAACGACGTAGAAGAGTTAGGAGGGCAGTTTTGGGGGGCTCCCCCTTCATGACAAATTAACCATAAATCATATTTCTTTCTGTCAAGAATCACCGTGGTAATAAATACTTATGAGGTGATTCTCTCCTACTGAAGCAGAGAATATTTAATTTTAGTATAAAAACATTCAAAGTTGTTTAGGACGGGTCGTCAGTCCAGCCTGCACTGCAAAAACTCAGATCTAGGTGAGAGTATTTCTCTAAATTCAAGTCCCAAAAATCTCAGTAGATTTATTCTAAGGCAAAATCCCCTGACATGTCTGGATTAACATCTTGTTTGGAGATTTCAGAGCTAAAAATAAGGCCTGAGCTGCTTGTTTTAAGTAAAATTATCTGCCAATGAGTTGAGCCAAACTTACCTTGAAGGGTGTCTTAAAGTGAAATGTTCTCTCCAGAGGAGTTTTTAAAGCTGAATTTAAGACCCTCACTCAGGAACACTTTTCTTCATTCATTGGCAGATATTTTATTGTCATTATAAGCTGTTCAATAACTTATTTTTTACCTTTTATTCCTTAAAGTAAGATATTTTTCTGGACTTGTCAAGTGAATATGAATTAGAATAAGTGCTTGCAGAGATCTGAGATTTGCTTGTTTCTATGTGAAGATAACAAACAGAGATTATCACTCACCTGTCTGGTCCGTGTTCGCCCCCCTTCAGGTCCTCAGCTCCTCCAGGTCCAGTCCAAAACCCAACATGCTCCGAATGACCTTGAACACAGTGGAAGGTGCAGCTCCGGGCTCCGTCATTGGCTCCGTCCGACCGCACGACCAGCACGAATCCGCCCTGTTAGAAGGCCAGGTGACCTACCTGGTGGTGGGGGGCACAGACCGGGATGGGACGTTCATGGTGGACCGCCTGAAGGGGGACGTGATCCTGGTGCGAGAGCTGGACTATGAGAAGGGGTCCAGGTACACGCTGCAGATCGAGGTATCCGACTTCTCCCAGGCGTTTCCCAGCAGCCACCTGGTGCAGCTGGATATCAACGTGCAGGACAGCAATGACCACGCCCCTCACTTCACTGAAGACCCCGTTACCATAGTGATCCCCGAAAACATCGAGCCGGGGGCTTCGATATACACCTTTCAGGCTTCAGACCAGGTGAGGGTCTGAATACGGCATCTTAAAGTGAAATAAAGACTTTCTATTTTATTGTTTTATCATTATAATTGAATCTAAGTGAATCAGAGCAGAAACTTGTTTGTACATTTTTTTGTAGTTTTAATTAAATAATAACTGATAAAAAATTCAAAGGTGGGCATAAAAACAGCGTTATCAGGAAGTTTATTTAATATAAATTAAGTGGAACATCAGACAAGTCTGATAAATTAGGTCATAGCCTAATAAATGTAACATTTCGTTGCTGGAGAAAAAAAATACTTATAGATGTAATAAAATGGACATAAAATCAAGTATTTCATCCCCTTTGACAAAGTGCAGTCTTTAAATCAAAAAAAATTCTTGAAGAAATTAATAAAATGATCATTAAATCAATTGAAAAAACATGCATAAGCAATTTGAGACATATATTCTGTATAAAGATGTACAAACGTATAAAAAACATGAAATATTAATTAATAATCATTAACCTCAATCTCCTTCTCTTGACCTGTTAATTTTTATTTTTT